>JABUQX010042470.1:22500-37500 GCA_015478945.1 Trachelipus rathkii | reverse complement strand
TAAAGACCAATCTTCAGTTCTGCGACCCTCTGGTTAATACCCTCCTTGACGCGCCATAGACAAGAGGTTCTCCAGCACCTTTGAAGATGAGGAGTACCTTCTGGCCACTGCCTTCCACTTCAAGTTTCGCCTGATGTGGATGAGGGCTTTTGATGAAACAATGGCCAAAAATCAGAGGTCAGGGCCCTGATGGAGAGAAAGAAGGTGCGTGGAGAGTTTATTTTGCTGCGTACCGAATCAGAGAACGCCAACGTACCAGCAGCAGCGAGAGGGAGAGGACATGGAAGAGGACCACTACTCTGTGATGCTGATGATTACTGAACTAACTCAAGGTCAACTTCATCAAAGATCAATCAAGAGTAAAGCTGCTCTCATTGTTAATAAGTGGCTGCAGTCCGAAATCGCAGAACAGCCTGTCAGATCTAGCTTTTAACAATGAGAAGATGCTCATTGATCTCTTTATAAGGTACAATTACGCAATGCCGTCTAGCGCTGCGGTGGAGCGATTGTTCTCCCTTGGGTAAGATATCTACAGAGCTACGAGGAATTCTCTGTCAGATGAAAACTTTAAGATGCTCATGTTTATGAAAGGGGAACATACAAATGCTGCAGAAGGCCAGAACCTAGTATTTATATTTTTATATATTGTAATTAACTAATTCTTTGATTTCATTTCAAATCCTTTAATAACCTTTATCTTTGGCTTTTTACATACATTATAGAATCTATAACACCAGAAAGCATAAATTAGAAATAAAATTTTATATATAAAAAAAACACACTGAGAAGCAAAGGAAAAAAAATTAATTTTAATTTAATAAGATATCGAAAGTTTACTTAGTTATATAAAGCAAGTAGAAACATTCCCATATTTTCTGGGTACGTGTCGGTAAAGAAAACTGAAAATTTTTATATTATAACTATAAAATAAGTGAAAAGAAGGTTTAAAAAATTTATTTTTAACATCTTCTTAAACCAAGTCACGTGTTTTTTAAACATTTTATTATATAAATAAAATGAAAATACTAACAAATGAAATCGATTATCGGGTTTTCGCCTTATCGGCATTATTTATATCACGAGTATATCGGATATCGGTTATGCGATATAAGGCGTACGATTATCGGTATTATCGCAATAACATTTTCGTATCGTGCCCACATGTAATATATATAATATATAATATAATTATATATAGTTATATAAAATATATTATATATTTATATAAAAATATATATATATATTATATATATAATATATATATATATATATTATATATATATAATATATATAGGCCTTTATTAAACCAAGGGAAAACAATTAAAAAAAAAGAAAAAAATAAGGGGGGAGGAGGGAAAAAATCCTAAAATGAGTGGGTAAGCTATATTAGAATTATTCATTTGAGGGATCATTTAAAGAATTTTTCAATTTTCACATAAATAAAAAAAATGTAAAAGTTTAATCTTATAGCACGGTAATGTCTTATAGTATATTTACATTATATACGATATTACAACTTACTCGCGCTTGGCGCAAGTAAGTGTTACCCGACACTGCTCGCACGGCAGTGGCATTTGGAGCGAGCGATCGTCTGATAGCAAGGGCGTAAAACCCCCTTCTATCATTGTTTTTCCGTGAATAGTGATGGTTAAGTTGAAACTTATCAAAACCACCAACACCACCGCAGATATGCGGGATATGATTTGTATAAAAAAATAAAAAAATAAATAATATATATATAATAATATATATATATATATTATATATATATATATATATAATAATATAATAGAATAATTATATACATTTATAAATATATTATAATTAATATATAATATATATATAAATATATATATATCTATATATATATATATATATAAAATATAAAATAATTTTAATAATATATATATATATTATGTTATATGATCTTATGTTGAGAAATATATATATATAATTATATATATATATATATATTATATATATAATAATATTATAAATATATATATTATATAATATATATATATATATTGTTATATATTATTGAACGTTAATAGCTAAATCTTATATATATAATATATATATATATAAGATTATATATATATATTATATGATATTATATATATATATATATATATATATATATATATATAATTAAAAAACAATTTTAAAAATTGTGAAGCACCAATGTATGAGTCGTTATTCCTTTTCTACTCAATAAAAGAATAGACGTTTTCTAAACTGCATATTCCTTAATTCATTATATTTATATATAAGAGTGAAGGTTAACTTGAACATAATGCTCAATCTTGCAAGTTTTTAACCAAAGTTTAAGACCTTTGTGTAATTTGTAATCGACGATTGTAATGGTTTCAGACGTGCAAAGAAAACCTGACCTTAAGGACTGAGGCATAAGAGCTGTATTTGTTTTTAAATCTACATCCTCCAGTTCAGATTTTAGTTACAGAAATATTATTTTGTGAGATAATTTATTCCAATATTTTGTAATACAATTAATATTATTTGAAATATATATATATATTATATATATATATATATATATATATATATATAGCAAATAATATTTATATAATATAATATATATATATATATAATATATATATATTATATATATATATATATATATATATATATATTAGTACCTTGACTTACGATTTAATTCGTTCCGTTACTGAGCTCGTAACTCAATTTGCTCGTATATCAATAAATTTATTTTTTCATTGAATTAATTGAAATGCCATTAATCCGTTCCAGCCCCCAAAATGCCACCCCAGTATTTTTTTGTTACGTGTTTTTAAATAAGAAAAAGTATTTATAAATAACAAATATTATAAAAACATAATAAAAGAGAATGTAAAGAAACAAACTGGTTTTATAAAGTGTATATTTACATTGGATATCAGACAACTTGAGCTTAACTTAATTTTCTTCACTGGTTTTTGGCTTTTTCGCCACGCTTTCCTCACTTACACTTGCAGGCCGTTTCAAGAAAAACCTGTCCAAGGAAGTTTGTTTCTTCCTCCCTTTCAGAATGTTTCGCAAATGAGTTAGGCAAGTGTCATTAAATAGCTCCGATGCACGACCAGTTGCAACTTTTTCTGGGTGCTTCCTTTCAATAAACTCTGAAAATCTCTAGCGGCGGCTCGTACCTCAAATTTTGGCTCGCAATTCAAAGCAAAAAATTGACCGAGTGACAACTCGTATCTCGGAAATCTCGTAAGTCAGGGTATATATATATATATATATATATATATATATATATATATATATATATATATATAATATATATATATATATATATATATATATAATATATATATATATATTATATATATATATATATATATATATATATATATATATATATATATATATATATATATATATATATGAGAATGTTTTGCTGATACTTTTGTGGATTCTCAATAATTACATCATTTCAGAAAAAATAATTTATCAAATTAAATTGTCGTTGTTAAAGAATTAAACATTCTGATGTTTCTAGTTTTTTAATTGAAAAAAAAACCGGAAAAAACATGAACATTATAGATTAATGCGTTATAGGTTTTTTTTTACTATTATTTATTCATTTTTGTATTATAACATAACCAATGATGATTTAAAATTATAAATGTAGACAATCAAAATTAAAATGTCCAAAAAAAGTGAATTTTATTTGAAAGATTTAGAAATAAAAATATAAAAATTACAATTATATTTCGAAAAAAACACGATTTTGGGAATTTTTTTTTATTTATTTTTTTTTTACTTTGTTTGGAGCCGAAATATTTTGTACAATTTATGTCAATTTTAATACACAAAAACTTCATTTTTCTTTTCAATTTTACAGTAATCTAAAAGGTTACAATATATATGCGAGGTTGTTTTGCTCAAAATATAACTAAAAATAAAAATGTTTTATTTGATGTAATGGCAATATTAGCAGTCTGTATATTTATATATATTATGAATAATAATAATAAATTATATAATAATATATAATATATATATATAGACATTAACATAACTATGCGGAATTTATATATATATATATATTATATATAATATATATATATATATATATATATATATATATATATATTATATATATATATATATATATATATATATAAAAGCTGTAATATAGTGTCTACTTTCTACTCAAATTGCTTATTTATGCACACACTAATATGTTACCATTGCCAGTAAAAACATCAGCAATAATAATAATAAAAACAGAAAAAATATCGAAAACTTTTACTGTCAATATCCCCACAAAAGATAATAAAAATAATTAACAGTTACAATAAATATTACTTTTATCTAAGTGTATTATCAATCAGTCTTGAAATATGTATAAATTTGAACGTATTTAATAGTTTCAACTGTAGGGTTTTTAGTAAGCCTTTAAATGTATCCTAATTTCTTAGGAAATAAAATTTTTTTTTTTTTAAACAAAATAGATAAAATATTGTGAGGAGAGGTAGTTTAATCAAAGTTAAAGTTATTGCTTACGTTTATTATTATTATTATATTATTATTATTATTATTATTATTATTATTATTATTATTATTATTATTATTATTATTATTATTATTATTATTATTATTTTTATAATTATTATTTATTATTATTATTATTATTATTATTATTATTATTATTATTATTATTATTATTATTATTATTATTATTATTATTATTATTATTATTATTATTATTATTATTATTATTATTATTATTATTATTATTATTATTATTATTATATTTTTCAATTATAATTTATCAATTATATATATATATATTAAATATATATATACTGATATATATATATATATATATATATATATATATATATATATATATATTATATATACTATATATATATATATATATATATATATATATATATATATATATATATATATATATATATATATATATATATATATATATATATTATGTTGTTTTATGCAAAATTAAGTTAGTGGGGGCTTGGATGGAGTGAAAGGTGATAAGGAAGGAAGTGGGTAGAATTAAGAGTTAGAAGTTAAGTGACCAAGGTAATAAGAATAAGTATTTAAGGGCGCTTGCAAATAAATCAGTTGAATGTGAACAAGTTGAAACTGAACCAATCTGGAAGCAAATGAAGAAAGCGGTTGTTAGTAGTGCAAAAGCAGTATGTGGATGTGCTAAAGTAGGAAGTAAGAATGTCAGTGAGTGGTGGAATGAAGAGGAGAAGCAAGCGGTTAAAAGTAAAAAAGAAGCGTGGTTGAATGAGCTAAAAGCCAATGATGAGATTTCAAAAGAAAGATGTTTGGAATTATATAAGGAGGGAAAAAGGGAATACTAAAAGATGCATGCGTAAGAGGAAAAAAGAGGTCAACGAGCGGTTTGGAAGGAGGATGAATGCGGACTTACAAGGGAATAGGAATCTCTTCTGGAAGAAAGGGCGAAAGGTTAAGAATGAGAATAAGGGGAATGAATCTGCTTAGAATAATGAATAGGGATGGTACTTCGTAACTGATGAAATGGATGTGAGGAGAGTGTGGATGGAACACTTCGAAAATCTGCCTAACATTGGCAGTAATGAAGAGGTGATATTGAATGTGTGTGTGTTTGATGGCGTAGGAAGGAATAGGCATTTTGGGGATGAGGTCATTAGTAAGGAAGAGGTAATGGGTAGAGTGAGAAAGTTGAAGAATGGTAAATCTGCAGGCATAGATGAAATTACTGGTGAAATGATCAAGAACGGAGGCGTGATGGTGATTGAGTGGATTTGGAAGTTGTGTAACAAAGTTTTTTTGGAGGGTATACAGTGGCGTAACTAAGAGTCATAGGGCCCCCCCGCCAAAGTGGAAATGGGGCCCCCTTGGACCATATATATATATATAATATATATATATATATAATATAATATACTATTATAATATAATATATATATAATATATATATTATATATATATATATATATATATATATATATTATATATATATATAATATATATATATATATATATATATATATTTATACTATATAATATATATATATATATATATATATATATATATATATATATTATATTATTTATATATATATATATATATATATATATATATATATATATATATATATATATATAAATATATATATATATATATATTTTATATATTATTTATATATTTATAATATATATATATATATATATATATATATATATATATATATATATATATATATTATATATATATATATATATATATATATATATATATATAATATATATATATTATATATGTGTTAATATGCTATTTATAAGATTATTTACTCTTTTATTGGAGAGAAATTAGATAAAAAAAGTAATGACATTTTTGGAAAGAGTATGTAAAAATGAGTATAAATGTTCTTTAAAAGGGAAAAAAACATGTATTAAAGACTTTTCACTTTTTTGTATAAAAATTTAATCAAATTCTCAAAAACATCTTTTTACATTCTGCTTCCAAATGTATTATTACTATTTTTACTTAAATATCTAATTTCCCCCTCCCCTCCTCCCAAAAATAAGTATCTCCAATACTAATCTATATTAATTTATTTATTTTTTTTTATTTTATATATATTATATATTATATAATATATTTATATATATATATATAATATATATATATAAAAAAAATAGAATATATATATATATATATATATATATATATATATATATATATATATATATATATATATATATATATATACAAGAAATTATAGAATAAGAATTTTAACTTACCAAAATTCGTGAATATCTGTTCTCGGCTTGTCAAAATATTCGAAAGGATGAATGCTTTATAGTTTACCAAAACGTTTTTGGCTCATTGCCATGAATTTATTAACCACTTCTTTTAGATCAAGAGTACGACATGTTTCATTTTCAATGCTTAATAAAGCCAATGCACTTAGCCTTGTTTGTGTCATATTGTTCCTTAAAAAAGTTTTTATTAATTTGAGCTTTGAAAACGACCTTTCAGCTGTTGCAGATGTTTGCTAAATCTTTAATAAAAGTTTGCTAAATCTTTAATAGTTACCATATTTTTCATTTTAACTTCTGTAGTCATTAATGCTTTGAGGGTGATTAATTGTTCATAAACCGAAAGATAAATCTAAATCGTATTTTTCTACCAGTTTTGTAGCCTTTTCTTGCAACTTTTCATTTCGTAGCTCAGCTATTGCTGCAGGAGCAAGATAACTCATTAACATTGTTCATGCTAATGAAACGAGTAGTTATCTGTTCATTTAATATATCAAGAGATTTATTGAAAACCCTTATTCTAAAGGCTTTCAATGGGTCTTCAATTCTTTCATAAGATAAAAGCTCATCAAAAACTTTTTAATCTGAATTTGACATCTGGAAGTAATTTTTTTGCTTCAATGTTCCAATGATGTGCTAACTCCGTAGTTTCTCTCACTACATCTTCAAATTTGTGTCTTAGCTCACATAAGTTTGATTTTGCTTGTCCCAATAGGTAAGTTGCTTTCTGAAGATCTGTATTTGGACTTTGCAATATTTTTGAGACAACATTGATGCTTTCCAATATTTTACTTTGAAACACAAGACAAAGAATAAACTCAAAATTTTTATATCTGCTTCCTGAGGCAAGGGCTCTGTTTCTTTCCACTACTCTTACTCGTAAATATTCCACTTGAGATTAAGAACTTACGAATTACTTTTGAAATTTGTTTTTTTTTTATTGCTAGTAAGGAATCATACTTGATGACCACCTAGTTGGACACAATTTTTAGTGTTTTTTTGTGAATGGCATTCGTTATTGTTGAACAGCTGTAATTCCTTCTCACCGAGCTTGTACTAAAAACTGAAATTACACATATACCTTTTCGTTTGTTCATTAAAATTTTGGAAGAGGCCATCATAATCTTTTACAGAAATTAATCAAGAATTAAAATTTTAAATTATGAACTGCACAATGAATGTATTCTGCGATTTTGAACAATTTTCTATATACGAGCCTGAAGTCCTGAATAATTCCTTTCGCATATTTGCTCTCCTCATCATAGCCTTTGACCTCTGCTTCTTTCAATTTAATGTTTTTAATCTAATACCTTAATTTTTGTGTTTTTTCAAAGTTTTCGACATTGTTCTCTGTTATGTTATAAAAACCCACAAATTTTTCTTCAGAGGAGGTGCAACTATTTCTTAAGGGCACGCCCCAATTTTCACCCCCCCTAAAAATGGACATAAAATGCTGAATTTTCAGCCACTTTTGACCTTATAAACACCAAACTGTAGGTTTTTTTTTTGCCCTCAAAAACGTTGTTTTCGGGTGTTTTCCTGTGGATAGTCATTCTGTTCAGAATTAAAATTTTTCAAAACCCATGTTTTTGACATTTTTCGTATCGACTTGCAAAAATTTTTTCGAAATGACTTCAAACTTGAAATATGCATAGATAGGTCCATTACCTACAATAGTCAAAGAAGATTTTTTCGGTTTTTTTGAGTTTTGTGTTCAGCGTTGTTCAATTTCCAAACCAACTTTTTTTGGATTTTTGAAATGAAAAATTGCGATAATTTTTTCCTGTTCGGGTGAAGTGATGAATTTTTAGGGCATATTAGCGGGAGAGACACAATTTTTTCTACTTAGATAATTTCTTTGTATATGCAATAGTTTTAATTTGTTCTTGGAACAAGTTTTCAAAAAAAAAAAATTGTGAAATTTTTTAAAAAATTTTCTTTTGAGTATACAAAACAATGTTGATCGGATGAGTAGAAAAAGAATATATAAATTTTTCACTTTTTCCAAAAATTCAAATATTTGGAAAAAGTGAAATATTAGGATATTTTTTTTTATACTTGTCCGATCAACATCAAATTTTCAGGCCTTGTATAGTCGGGCGAGATGCATTTATTTTACTTATATATATATAATAATATATCATATATTTATATATATATAATATACTATACTATATTATATATATATATAATATATATATATATATATAATATATACTATATTAATAATATATATAGTATATATATATATATATATACTAATATATATATATATATATATATATATATAATTTATGTTGTGTAAATTATGTATTTTTCATATTTCATTATTATTATCATTGTTTGCTCTTCGCAATTATGGGGCCCCTTTACCTTGCTTGGCCCCCGCACGCGGGGTCTGCGGGGCGTTAGTTTACGCCCCTGAGGCGTATAGTTCCGAACAATTTGAGGGAGTAGTTAATAGTGCAATTATATAAAGGTAAGGCGATGAGGAAATACTAGGAGATATAGAAATTAGTTATATTATGAGGGTGAGAGAAGATAAGATATCGTGCGAAAAGAGGCGTCGAAATGACAAGGATGATTGCGAGAACAAGGCGCGTTAGAACAGAGAGATGTGATCAAATCTTGACATTGACAATGATTGAGAAATATGAGATAAGAAGAGAATAAAATTGATTATATAGGTTTTTATGCAAAGTTTTTAAATAGATAAGGAGGTGTTAGTGATATATTGGTGTGTTAGGCTCTGAAATGAGATCAACAAGGTATGTGCGACGATAGTGAAGTGTGTAAGAATAAATGGAGTTGAAAGTGATTGGTTTAATATTAATAGCGGAATGAGGAAGGGATGTGTTATGTCTCCTTGGTTATTCAATTTGTATATGGATGGGGTTATGAAAGGATAAGAGGTGGGGGTGGCAGGGGAAGGTGTTAGAATATTAGAGAATGGAAGAGAGTAGAGGGTGCCGTACCTGTTATATGCGTGGATGATTGGTTTTGTGTGACGAAATTCTGAAAGAGTGTTCGAGGATGATTGATTTGGGCAGGCGTGTGTAAATGGAGAGCGTTTGAAAGTAAACGTAGATAAGAGTAAGGTTATGTTGTGAGTGAGGACAGTCCTCGGGGTGAAGTTATGCTGGATGGTGAGCAACTGAAACAAATGCCGGAGTTAAAATATTTAGGTATATATATTGGATGAAAAGGAAACGGATGATGCAGAGGGTAGTAGGAAAGTTGTGAATGGTAGGAAGGTGGCTGTAGCAAATTAAATCCTTCATGGATATAAAGGGACTAAGTCTTGAGTGCGCTAGGATGTTACATGAGGGCATGTTGTTACCTGTATTAATGTATAGTAGTGAAGCTAATGCGTCTGAATAAGAGGTATAGATTCTAAAGTACAATTTTGTTTCAGTAGACAATCTTAGGGATGGTTAGGTGTGAGGAAGAATTGATAAAGTGAGGAATAAACGCATTAGGGTGTTGTGTGGTGTGAAGAAAGGAGTAAATAAAAGAATAAATGAAAGTACATTGAGATGGTTTTGTCATGTGGAAAGAATGAATGATAGTCGGTTGGTTAAGCGGATGCATAGTGGTGAGTGTGCTGGGAATCCGACCGGCTGGGAGGACGAAAGAAAAAGTGGATGGGTCAGAAATATGAAGTGTCCTGGAGGAGAGGAATAAGTGGAGCATTGGCAGAGGCAGAAGAAAAGTGCCATAATAGGAGTGAATGGCGGGGTTTTGTGAGGGCTATGTGGTTATGGTCCACCTGGGCCAAGGATTGAACCCTTACAATGAGGAGATGCTCCATAGTGAGGGGTCCGTTTCGCACAGTTCCGTTGAAGCTCTAGGGTTTTGGACTTTTCTGGACTGCGGGAGTTCTCTACTAAAGGGTTATAAAGGGCGTGGTAAGGGCTGCCTTTCTTTTCGACTTGCGTTATATTCTTCTACTACTTTTCTGTTTCCAGCGCATGTGCCGCATCTTACCCCCAGTCTTGGGAGAGAAGAGGGGGATGATAATTGACATATATATACTATATATATATATATAAATATATATATATATAATATATTATATATATATATATAAGTTATATATATATTATATTAAATATATATATATAATATTATATATATTATATATATATATATATAATATATGCACAGGTATTATTGCAACCAGGCAAATTAAATAAAGTAATTAAATAAATGAGGGTGATTTCAATGAAAAGGGTTTTTTCTGCTTTTGAAGTTTTATTACATAATTTGCAAGTGAAATAAATGGTATTGACAGATGATGATAATCAATTTTATAATTGCAATAATGGCACAGTAATTACTTTTTATAAACACAATTAATAAAGCCCATATTTTAATATATCACGGCAAATCAGCCGGTTAAATTGATAATGCATTAGGCACAAAGCATTTGTATTTTTATGCTGCCTGAGTTGGTATAAAATCGCTTTGTTTAACTTGGGCAATTAGATGGTAATTGGTGTAACAATATAACTTCACAATAGTATTATAATAATTAATTCAGTAAGTTGAATTTATGGGAGAGATGCAGCGAGGCACCTTCCCGCCATACTGTAGCGTTATGGACTGTCCCTGTTTTAGGGCGTTGAGGACGCTCCTACCCGTTACAATTTCAAATCTCTCTGGCCCTCTATCGGTGGGCACAAAATATAACAGTTTTAAATATAATAGGCGGCATTGTTGATATGGGAAATGGAAATTTCTCAGTATCAAATGGTACCCCGGACGTGGCTATCAAACAAATTGCAAAAACAGATAGAAGAAAGCTTCTCTCTGTGTTAATTGCAATATGTTTGAAATTTCGACACAAATAACTCTTATAAACTTATTTATAGTTATGACATAATACGCTATAGAATAGAATAGACAAGACAGATACTACAATAGCCAAAAAGGAGAAGAATAAAGTTTACATATTAGAACGCCATTAATGACTACTTTAATAAATTTTCTTTTATCCCCGTCAATTAAATTTTCAGCAGATTTCCAATATGCTATAATGTCTTCATCCTCATCAACCATTTTGTGTCGTCTGCATTTTCATTCTCTTTCTTTTCTTTCAAACAATTCTTTCAATAAGAAACGTCCAAATTTTCTCTATGGTAAATCTGACTCTGTAGCCGACGTTAAGAATGAAACATTTTTTTGTTTAAAATCGAAATAATTATTCTCCAGAATTAAGGAATAGCTTCTTCCTTCTATAAGCCTTTATGTATTTCTACTAGAAGATCTTTTTATACATTTTCTTCTTTACTTCTTTTCCTGTTCTTCTCGTTTTTTTTCTGTGAAGCCTCCGTTAAAAGGGCAAGAATGAATGGAATTTTTACGATAGGCTGGCAAATTTTTGGCCAGCGTGTTATGATTCGCGGGGGAATGGCTGTGACTTCCGTTTTCTTTTTTTTTTTTTTTCAGATTTGTAGCCCCATTTTAGGGTAACTTTAAAATCCATTTAACTTCGTTATTTTAGTATGAACCGATTTTTTTACGGTATATTTCTTTCAAATTGTTATAATATGATTTAGATAATGTAGGATAGAAGTACTAAGGGGCTACTAAGAGAGGAGGGTAAATTTGAAAAAAGCACATGCGAATCTTACATTCTTATAATCAAGCATCAAATTAATAAAGTTTTTACAAGACGATAATGTTCTCCCTGTGTGGATGTCTTGACGGAATACGTCTCTCGGTCGCAAGGGCGCGCAAACGGTGGTTGGTATATCTGAATCAGGCTTTGTCTCGTAATGAGCACTCTCGTCCGTACGATTATTTTTTATTTACCTATTACTATGCTCATTACTGTACAGATATATATCCAATTCGATAATTCGTGAGCCCTTGCGAAGAAAAAAATTTTGGCCTTCTTATCGCTCCACCTGGTTATACTTACTTAGTAATTCAGAAACTAATTGTCATGACATATATAGAATCTTTGTTTTTATCAAAATTACTTACATTTGTTACCATTACTTTTTTTCTAAAAATATTACATTTGGATATATTGGCTATTTTATTTTTATTTTTCAATCTTTTTTTCAATTTCATTGTGCTACATATTATATATTTATTTGTATAATAATTTTTTCTATACCATATTACAAAATATAATTTTAATTTTTATAATTTATTTCACGGGATCTATTATTATTATTAATATTATTATTATTATTATTATTATTATTATTATTATTATTATTATTATTATTATTATTATTATTATTATTATTATTATTATTCACTTTTATTATTATTATTATTATTATTATCATTCACTCTTATTATTATTATTAATTATTATTATTATTATTATTATTATTATATTATTATTATCATTCACTTTTATTATTATTATTATTATTATTATTATTATTATTATTATTATTATTATTATTATTATTATTATTATTATTATTATTATTATTATTATTATTATTTTATTATTATTATTTTATTATTCAGTCTACTAGTTACAAATTTTCGTTTGACGTGTTGTTTATATAAGTTGGATTTAAATATGTCATCGGCTAGTCCTATGAGGGTATGTAACTCTGTAGCCGGAGCGAGTTTGTATACATGATTATATACCGTATTGGGTAATGCGTTAAGAAAGCATTCTTTCACCATATCCATATGATTTCTTAGGAGACTTTGGGCATTTTTAAAGCCTATCACTCGTTCAATTCGTTTCAAATAGTTGCTAGGTAGTTCATTTGGCTTCATTCCTTTCTGTAGGACGTTATGAAGGCTTTGTGTCGGTGGAAATAAATAAGCCATTTTTATTGCTTTTAGCAGTTTCTTATAGGAATTCTTTTTAATGGGATATTCGATGAGAGGCAAGAGATGGGCTGGTAGTATGGTTTCAAAAGTTTCTTGCAGATGCAGATTTATTTTATACATGTCTAAAAAATGACTGTTACGGCTCAAGCCAAATTTGGTATTGTCTTCCTCAAATTTTTGGAAGTTGAGTGGCAAACAAACTTGACTCAATTTTGGCGTTTGGTATTTGACTAGTTTCTTACTGAGCGCGGAAGGATGTTTTGTTGTTGTTTCGTTGGGACTTGTCCTGTCGGAGAGTTGGAATTTTTCCCTCCCTCAATTCTTGTTGGTTGGAGCCGTCTTAGCTCGCTTTGATTTAGTTTTAAAAGAGAAAGAAAGTTTCTTTAGACCATTTTTTCAAAAGGTCTAGGCCTAATTGCTCTTGACTTAAATGTTGGGTTGGTAACAGAATAATTTGAACCCGTTACGGA
The DNA here is from genome assembly GCA_015478945.1 of Trachelipus rathkii. Taxonomy (NCBI): domain Eukaryota; kingdom Metazoa; phylum Arthropoda; class Malacostraca; order Isopoda; family Trachelipodidae; genus Trachelipus; species Trachelipus rathkii. The sequence continues at coordinate 23,401 of JABUQX010042470.1, read as the reverse complement.
GAGCGGGTTTCACTTTCTAATCGGTTCTCCGTTCTATAGTTGTATTGGACTTTGTAATTCCACAATTATTATTTTGTAATATATATATATATATTTTTTTTTTTTTACTTAGCGGCAAAAAATATTCTTTATTTGATTAATATTCACTATGATTTCACTTTTTTTTCAAATTTTTAATAGGCACTGTTGATATAATTTGAGACTTCAAATCAGTTAATAGAAAAAATTTTTAGGGGGGTTTTCGATCCGAAAAAAAGGGCCAAAAGGAAGGGGGGAACTTATTTGCCAACAATTATTATTTTTAATTATTTTTTGGGCAATTGAATGTATGAGTGCAAGTATTCATTCACTCGGGGTTTCATGTGCATGATTATGCAACCAGGCAAATTAATAAAGTAATTAAATAAATGACGGTGAATTTGTAATGTTTGTTTTTTTTCTGCGAAGTTTATTAATATTGGCAAGGAAATAATTAGACCAATGATGATAATCAATTTTACATTGCAATAATGGCACAGTAAAAAAAAAAAAAAAAAAAACTAATTACTTTTAAATAAGCAGCAATTAATCTAATACCCATATCTTTAATATCTCACGGCAAATCGCCGGCTAAATAAATGCACACTGAGCATTTGAATTTATTGCTGTCAAGGACAAAAAGCTGTATTGCTTGGTCAATTAAATGAGCGCCTAAATCGTGTAAACCTGTGGGTTTTCGCAATTTATCATAATTAATCAAAGAGTTGAATCCTAATGGGAATGGAACGCTATGACGCGCCTCGCCACATTATATTTTCTGTGGACTCTCCCAAATAAGGCATCAGGATGCCTCCTACCCCTTGCATTCAAATGTGGCCCGCTCCTGGCTGGTACAATATAAAACAATTTTAAATATAATACG
>JABUQX010042470.1:5000-17500 GCA_015478945.1 Trachelipus rathkii | reverse complement strand
AAAATTCGTTTTTTTTTTTTTTTTTTTGACGTTACTAGTTGACAAATTCTGACACCTGCTCAGGCAGTTGATCATCTTACTCATCACTGCTTAAATGTAGAATTAGAAGCTAGTATCAAGTGGTCGACAGGGAAAATGATAGACAGGTCAAATGATCGACAGTTGTAAAAAAAAAAAAAAAAATCTGGTTATTTAAAGTTTCTCTAACGAATCCAACAAAACTTAACTTAACCTAACTTAACTTAGCTTAACCTAACCTAACGTAACCTATCCTAACGCCTCCTTCGGGGTGTAAGGGAAATTTTTTGATGTGTCGACCATTTGGCCTAATTCCCTAGATTTGCATTCGTGTCGTCGGTAACTGTGATGTTTACGGACGGTTTTGAAGCAACGTTTCCTGTTCTTTATTTTTCTTGAACTATTTCAAGAGTGTATTCTTGAATTTCTTTATATTTTAGGCCGACGCTGACTTTGACTATCGCCATCTTGGGTTCAAAAAGGTTTCAAAAGTCATTGCTCTCTCTGAAGTCAACAGTTTCATTAATTTCTCTCAATATCGTTGCTCCAGTCATTTTTATTCCTTGACGGTCAGTTTGAGAGAACTTTGCTGACTGCCGTTTGATGTCGCACCATTTCTAATGTTAAGGTGTAGTTGATGACTGACGGACGGCTCTAAGAAAGGAACAAACTTTCATTATAATGGCACCAACACCTCTCATGACACAGTGAACATCATCTGAAGCTAGGGTTTATTTCACCAACATTCCATTAAATGCGTTGCTGAGATATTTACCCGTGTGATTTTCAATGAGTGGTTCGGATCATAACACAATTTTGGTGTTTGAAATCTCGTCTATGGCATGAATAGTCAGGAAAAAAAGAAACTTCTAATTTTGTATCTTGCCCATTTCGTCAGTGGAGAAAGCTAACTTTGGATGATTATTTGATAGAGTTTAATTCTGAAACTTTAGTTTTAACGCAGTCATGAATTTTCTCACAAACAAAATCTCTGCAGTATTTCCTTTGACGTAGGGATATTAAGGGACCAGTCATTTCATTAATCGTACAAAGACAAAAGCTTCAACGTGTGAAAACAATTCCTGGAATTTTACTAATTATCCTCTGTGTTTCTTTCGATTTTAGAGATCCATATCTTTGTATTTTCTATCCAAGTTTCAAAAGTACCGTTTCATTCTTAAAGCTGGTATTGAGGACCCGTTCCTCTTTTACTTTCAACATCTTCCTTGTGTTTGCCACTTAGTTTTTTTAACCCAGATGTTGCCTTTTCTTTCTGAGAATAATTACGATTGCAAAGTATACATTATACAATTTTCGATGTCACTGGATGCAATATCGAAGTAATCCCAATCCAAAAAGGATGGGGATACCGTTAAGGAAATTGTTTCATCAGTTGATGTCGAGCGCATATAGTATACTCACATGTGCAAATCTATCAATATTGTTAGATTTTGAGTGTAACTCAAATTACTTCTCACGGCTTCAAATCGATATCAGTCAACTCGGTCTGGCCAACTTCCCGCAAAAGCCGCTAAACTTTCTAACAAGTCCTACAGGATCGTATTATATTCGCATGTGTCCGAGTGCAAATGCGAATAACTTATCTTTAATATTTGCGAATGCCAATAATTTTGTTTAGTATTCATGAATTAAATTAAAAAACATGCGAATTCTTCTCCATCCCCTCTGATATATATAATTAAATATATATATAAATATATATATAATATATTATTATATATATATATTATATAATATATAAATATATATATATATATATAATAAATATATAATATCATATATATATATATAGGAACTTTCGCTTTAAAAGGATGTTAACCGATATAAATCGAACGACATGTAATTCGATTTTTTCATATTCAACAATATATCTATATATTCTCTTATATAATTTTTTGATTTTTTAAAAAAAGAATAACCAAGATTAAATCGCCAAGATGTCAAAGATCAGGGTCCTCTCGGCCTCACGGGGTATCTCTTTACTTCGTCCCCCCCTCATTTGTCCCATCGTTCGCTCAGGCCCCCTTAATAAAATAAATATATAAAAAAAATGAAAAACAAAATTAACATATATAATAAATTAACATGATATAAAAAGCAACATGTGCAACTTTTCTCTCTTCATAATTGATGTTTAATATCTATCTATATTAGACGATTAGCGTTCAGCATATTTCGATATGTACATTAGTAACATCCTTGTAAAGAAAGTGCCATATATATATAATATATATATAATATATGATATTATATATATATAAATTATAGTATATAATATAATATATATATAATATAACTATATAATATTAATAAATATATATATATTATATATAGATATATAATATATATATATATATTATATATATGAGCGTATTGTGTGTTATGAAGACACCATATAATTTTAATATATTATATAAATTAATGTTTCACTGGGAAGCCTCTCCTCTCTCTCTCTCTCTCTCCTCTCTCTCTCTCTCTCTCTCTCTCTCTCTCTCTTCTCTCTCTCTCTCTCTCTCTCTCTCCTCTCTCTCTCTCTCTCTCTCATCCTCTCTCTCTCTCTCTCTCTCTCTCTCTCTCTCTCTCTCTCTCTCTCTCTCTCTGTCTCTCATCTCCTCTCTCTCTCTCTCTCTCTCTCTCTCTCTCTCTCTCTCTCTCTCTCTCTCTCTCCTCTCTCTCTCTCTCTCTCTCTTCTCTCTCTCTCTCTCTGTTACATGAGTTTTGAATAATTCCTTAGCAAAGTAGCATTTTTTCCGACGTTCATAAAATTTAATTTTATTGTCAGTCGTGTTTCTATATGTCCATGTCAGCAATTTAAATTGAACTTTAGAGTCTCTCCTCGCCTCCCACCCCCACACACAAAATAAAATAAATTGAAGGAGGTAGACGGGGAAATTCTATGCCATTAATGATTCTCAATCTATTCCGGATTAATGGAACAAATTCGAACTTTAGATGCAAAAAATGCGAATTGAAACCTACTGGTGAAACAGGAATGCAAACCGAGCCTCGTCTAAGGTAAAGTTTACTGTTTAGATCGAACAGCAGAAATTTCCGATACGATTTACCTCCAACAGAGTTGGAAATAATATTATTTTGGGATGGATAACGTATAGTTCTTATAATATTTACTACTTCACACCATCTTTTTAATTTCCCAATTTGTTTTTAAAAACTACCTATCATCTATTACAGCTTCATTTGTTTAATCAAAACCTAATTTTTAAACCCACAATATAATTAATCACTACCTTACTCTGTTTCCTCATCAACTTTATCCTTTATTTTCACTCAAAAAAAAAAGAAAACAGGCGGTTATTGCGTATGTTACAACAAGGTTGTCTTTCTAGTGTTTACGAAATTCTATAGTCTAGAAAATTCTGGTTATGGTTAAACTTTGTTCGCCATATTATCGTAAACTTATTTGTTCTGTGTTAATGTATCTCCCGAGTCTTAAAAACCATTCTAAACCTTGAATATCTAACCTCAAATAAATTTTCTAAAACTCTTGAATATCTAGCTTTAAATTAAATAATAATCTTTGCCAAGAATCATCTTCTTGGTGATTTCACATCACCCACAAAATATGCTTTTCTCTATTCTCAAATAAAGCTTACCTACTTGCAACCATTTCTTATTTCAATAAAAAACCAAGAAAGGTTTATATAGCTTCCTACACGTTTATCCCTTATATATGAAGACACTTGTCCCTGATGGCTTGCCCGTGTATTTTCCCTTTTACTACATATATAATATATATAATATATATATATATTTATATATAAATATAATATATATATATATATAATATATATATATATATAATATATATATATATAAATATATATATATAAATATAATAATAAAATATATATATAATAAATAAATATATAATATATAATATATAGCCAGCGTTTAGTATATCCGTCATATGTATCTTAAAAACTATTTGCTACAGTAAAACGGAATACATTGGGGGAATGCTGGTCCAATTTTAGTGCGAAAATGTAAAAAAACAAAAAAAAACGAAAGATATATTTTTGGATTCCTGGTAAAATTTCACATAGAAAATGTAAAAAAAATAAAAAATAAAAAATTATTGTTAATAATTATAGTAAGAGATTAGAAGCCTATTAGAAGACCTTTTATGTTTCTCGTTAAAAAATAGATCGCTTTCATATTAAAATTTGCTGTACGCACACTAGGGGCTGAGCCGACGGAACATAGGGGGATGTTTTCCATACCCCGGAGGGAGGGGAGGAACCCCCGCGACACCCAAATACCAAATGAGCGGGGGAGAACCTCCCCGGAGGGGGGAAAATAATCCTACCCCGTGTTCCCCGGAAGGCGAGAGACCCCGACTCCTGCCATCGGTCGGTATACCCTTGTGTATCTTAGTAAAAAAAAAAAAAAAATTAATAGAAAGTCTATTTATTTTAACGAGAAACCAATAAAAGGCTCTAAATACCTTTCTAATTACTATAATTATATTATTAACAATAATTTTTTTTTTTTTTTTTACATTTTCCAGGAAATTACCAGAAGATTCCAAATGTATTCCTTTTTCGCGTAGCTATTGTACTTTTGAGATATATATAGTATATAATATAATATATATATATTAAATATATAATATATTATAAATATATATATTATTAATATATATATATATATATATAATATATATAAATTATAAAATATATATTTTTTATTTTGTTTTTATTTATTTTTTACATTTTCCGCACTAAAATTGGACCAGCAGTCCACCAATGTATCCGATTACTGTAGGCATAAATAGTTTAAGATACATATGACGATATACTAAAAACGCTGACCATATATATATATATATATAATATATATAATATAAATATATAATATATATTATAATATATATATATAATATATTAAAATATATATATAATATAATTATATATAATATTATATAATATTATATATATATATATATACTATATATATATTATACTATATATATATATAATCAAACCAATTAAGCTTAATAATTAGATTTTTTTGAGATTCACACACACACACACACACATACACACACACACACACAAACATACACACATACACATCCGCATGCACACACACTGGCAACTTCGGCCTAAGCTTTTTTCGGGAAATTCTCAGAATAGGATGAAGAGTGTCTCCTCCTTCCTTATCGATAAAAGTGCTCGGCTCACAATGCTTAGAAGAACCTTTTTTTACAAGAGTTTTGGAGAAAATTCTAGAACTTCGCATAGAGTCTTTAAATGCATACATCCTCTTCAAGAAAATTTATTTACAAAAATAAATTAGTATTCTTTAGATGTATGTTAAATTTATGATAGAAATACAATGTACTACATGTTTGACAATAATCTCTTTCCTTTAATATATATAATATATATATAATATATATATATATATATATATATATATATATATTATATATATATTTATATATATATATTTAGAATAATATATATAATAATAATAATAATATAATATATATATAATATATTAATATATATATATATATAATATATATATATATAGGTCCGTTATGTTTACGACTCCGTCAGTTTTGGATTTTTTTTTAATATTGCTAGCATTTGATACTAACAATGAATTTAATGTAACGGATGATCAAGAGATATAGACCGTTATTTTACGACTCCGTCAGTTTTATTTTTTTTTTTTTTTTTTTTTTTAATATATTCTAGTATATGATACTAACAAATGATTAAGTGGTAAAAAGGACATGATACCAAAAGTATTATAGGATCTATACGTTTTCTACACTCCGTCAGTTTTAGTTTTAGTTTTTTTTTTTATTAATGCAGTACGTATATACTAAACATATGAATTTATGTGTAACGGACATGATTCAAAAGTTGGAAATTTTAAATAATTTCTAAAAATCACATTTATATTAAATATTTTATCAAAAATGAAATATCTCGAGGATAATTACGTATATATTTACTTACATTTTTATACACTGTTTTTTTAACTAACGAAAACCATGTTAGGTTAGGTTAGTAGTTAGGTTAGGTTAGGTTAGGCTAGTTAAGTTAAGTTAGGTTACGTAAACTTAACCTAACCTTGTGGTATTCTTTAATTAAGAAAAATAATTAATATAAATCTTGCAGTAAAACTAAAATATTTCATTTACAAATATTTATTTTGAAAAAAATATTTAAATATAAATATAATCTGTGAAAAATTATTCCAAATTTTTTTTTCTTTCAAGAAATTACCTATTCCCAGCATAAAACATTGTAGTATCATATACTGGAACACATTAAAAAAAAAAACCAAAAAAAACTAAAAACTAAAACTGACGGAGTCGTAAAACGTAATAGATCCTATATACTTTTGTATCATGTCCTTTACCACTTAAATTCATTGTTAGTATCATTAATACTAGAAATAATTTAAAAAAAAACAAAAAAAAATCAAAACTGACGGAGTCGTAAAACAAAACAGGTCCAAATTTGATAAAATATATACATGAAGATTCTGTACGATTTATATATATATATTAGATATAAATATATATAATATATATATTATATAATAATATATAATAATGTGAAGTTACTTAACGCCACACGGAACGGGAGCTCGGAAAAAAAAATTTTCCAGGTAACCTCTATGATACATAAACAGATGTTCTAGGGGAATGAATTTTGTTCCTTATGTTCTAGGGGTGAAATGAGGTTAGGTTAGGTTAGGTCAGGTCAGGTCACAACTTGCAAAAAAAAAAATCATTTCGTATTAAAAAAGTTACCCTAAAAAAATAATTTTCTTTCATTTTTCTTGTTAACGTTTGACCGCCTCAACACATTAACTTACAATACATTTTATTCAATTAAGAATGTTGCGCAGCAAACTAGATCCAAAAACAAGCAATAAAAAAATTTATTTTTTAAATAGTTTCTTTTCGCCCCTAAAAATGTTTAATTTTAGTTAAACTTATTTTATATACAGTACATTACTAATTTACAGTATTACCGGTAGCTACTTAAGTAACTTTTACCATATATATTATATATATATAATATTATATATATATATATATATATATAAATATATTTTTTATATATATATATAATATATATATAATATATATATATATATTATTAAAATATATAATATATATATATATATATATAAATAATAATATATATATTATATAAGTTATATAATATATATATATATATATATATATATAAAAGTATATATAATATATATATAATATAATATATAGTAGTATATATATAAAATATATATATAATATAATATATATATATATATATAATTTACACTATTTGCTATTTACTTGGGCTCTCCCCGGTTCATAAATTAGTTAGCTAACAAATTTTAACTTGATCAGTTTTCATCGCCTGTGCTTGTAGTTCCTGCTAAGTCATTTCAGCATCAAGAAAAGACAAAAGAGTAAGTGCTGATGATTCTGTCAATACTTTAAGTATGGAACACTTGTGAACCAAATATTTCAGATATATGAACATTAGAATATTAGAATTATAGAGACAGTAAGATGTCACATGGGCCCTACGAGACTATCCCAGTCAACCTAATAGAACCAATCACCAAACATGCTCATGCAAATCCGCAAAGCACCCTAGGACTTGTCAATAACTTACATAGTATACACAAAGTCTACCACTAAAAGAAAAAAAATATAGCTAAAGTACATGCTATGCACGCTACAAGCATTAATAACTTTGTTATAGTCATAACATGGAGTTTAACCTTAATAACTTCTCTAACTAAAAGTCCACCAATTTGGCTTAGTCAAAATATACCATATGATACCGAGACCATCCATATATACCTATCCAATCCTTTCTTAAAATATTGAGAGTATTCTTTTTTCCCTTTCTCTCTCTTTAAAAGGTACCGTAGACGTATATGGGGAAAAAACTATATCAAATAACTAAAGTGAACATTAAAATTTGCGCGTCATATTAATAACCTATATGTAGATTGAGCAGTGTGTTATGTCTGTTATGTCTATTATGATGTGAATCTATTTATGTATAGCACAAACAAAAAACGACTTTTAATTTTCATAGATAAAAAAATGCATAATTTTACAATACGTTTTGGACAAAGTTACTTAACGCCCACACGGAACGGGAGCTCGGATCAAAAAAAATTTTCACAGGTAGCATCTATGATACATAAATAGATGTTCTAGGCGAAATGAATTTTTTTTTTTTTTTACCGTTCTAGGGGCGAAAGTAGGTTGGGTTAGGTTAGGTTAGGTTAGGCCAGGTCAGGTCAGGAAAAAAAATTTTATTTCGCCCCTAAAACATCTATTTATGTATCATAGAGGCTACCTGTGAAAAAAAAAATTTGATCCGAGCTCCCGTTCCGTGTGGGCGTTGTAACTTTTACCATACGTTTTTCTAACTCGTCAACCAATAAAGTATTTTATTGGATATGGTGGTAAAGAGTTAGAACTTCTAGGATATGGCGCTACTTTGAACAGAGTTTCATTAATCACCCTAATTGAATATGAGTATAAACAATTTCCAGAATAAAGATGGAAATTACACATGTAGATTCCATGACATCGGATTCAAAAGAATTAGGAATATCGGATATCACATATTGAATGTTTGCGGATGTGGATATAGTTGGGACTGAGTCCTCAAACATCCGTGTTATATATATATATATATATATATATATATATATATATGATATATATATATATATATATATATATATATATATGATATATATATAATAATAGTATATATATATATATATATATATATATATATATATGAATATATAATATATAAATATATAAATATATATATTATATATATAATAATATATATATATATATATATAAATATGTACTAATATATAGATATTATATATATATATATATATATATATATATGGGTTTGTACGTATGTGTGAATGTTTAGATTGTTGAAAAAAATGCTGTTTGCTTACAAGAATATAAATAGCTTCTCAAGATCATTGGCCTTTTTACTGTTTATTATTTTTATTATTATTATTAATATTATTATTATTATTATTATCATTATTATTATTATTATTATTATTATTATTATTATTATTATTATTTTTATTATTATTATTATTATTAATTATTATTATTATTTTATCACGCCAAAGGCAAACATGCTTAGCGTACACGATGTTGATAAATGCTCAGACCCAGGTAGGGTCAAAAACCGTGGATAAAACATAGAAAGGTATAGATTTCAATGTCACTTAGACATATATGTATTACGATAGAGTCAATAAGAGTGTGTGGATTCCACAAAGAACACTGAGAAACACACCGCAGTTAACAGACTTAAAGGATAAATTGTTGCCATGCATTTACAGCAACTGATATAGAGCAGAGGTTCTCAAACCTATTTCGTCTACCGCCCACTTTGAAAATCAGTTATTTTTCAGCGCCCCCCAATTTTTTTTTTTACTTTACCAAAACTTAAAAACCACAATGACATTCATTACTTTAATTAATTTAATTATAGTGTACTATATAAGTCTGGTCTGGAGTTTAAACTTACATTCTACACGAGACTTTTTTACCAGTGAGAGCAATTATATATATATATATATATATATATATATATATATATATATAAATATAATATATAAATATAATACGGATTTTAATATATATATTATATATATATATATATTATATATATATATATATATATATATATATAAGATATATATATATATAATATATACACACAGTCTCTATGTCTATCAGTATATATATATTATATATATAAGAGATTTTATTAACAGAGAGAATATATATATATATATATATATATATATATATATATAGTATAAATATAGTATAAAAACTAAAATTTATAAAATCAAACAGGGCAGAAATATGAACTAAAATTACTAAATAAATAATCGATGTTGTGTAGTAGGTAGGTTTTAATTTCAGTGAATTTTAAAATATTAAGTAGATGAAATTACAAATCAGCCATCACCCCTCTAAACCACTTCAACACCCCCCATTTTTTCTAGGGCCCTTACCACCCCCCTCTAGGCCTACAGCGCCCACAAGGGGGCGTTATCGCCCACTTTGAGAAAGACTGATATAGAGCGACATGAATGAAATAGCTGTGCTAAATAAAAGGGGGGGGGACTATCCCAAATGGTAGACAGGAAAAAGGAGTCGACATAACATCAAAAAAAAAAATTCTGTACAGCCCTCCGCAGGCTTTAGGATAGGTTAAGTTAGGTTAGGTTAGATTAAGTGAGGTTAAGTTAAGTTAGGTTAAGTTTTGTTGGATTCGTTAGGGAAACTCTAAATAAACTGATTTTTCTTTTTTTTTTTTACAAATGTTGACCATTTGGGTATAGGTCCAATAAAGAACCTGACGAACCTGTTTTTAGAACCTGACGAAGGACGTTTGATAATCGAAATCTGTATTCCATATTCTATTGAAAATGTTTGGTATTTCAATCACAACTGAAAAAGATGCAAAAGAAGTGAAGAGGACCAAAAGAAAAGAAAGAACATCCCTAGACCCTAATAGTACGTCCCTTTCGAAAACCATACTTTCTACCAGAGATATAGTTTTGCAAAATGAAGATTTCTAATGAAAATTCTCAAATTGTCTATTTGTAATAAGAAAATTTAAGTCCTTGTGAAAAGAAGAAGATAGAACAATATGATGATAGTTAATGAAACTGATCAAGTTATTACCTTTTTTCTTCTTTTTTTTTGCCGTATGCTGAATGAATAAGCTTAAGCAGGATTGAAGTAGAAGGGTAGCTAGTTTATTAAGGAAGGATTCAAGGTCAAAAGAAAAAGTTCTGATTCACAAAAGGAATAGCGTCAGGATTATTAATCTCCCTAGCATTATGTCTAGAGAGGAGATATCACATTTTGCATATATTAGAAATTAGATGTTTACTAGACATAAAGCTCTCGAATGAAGGATCGCTGGTTTGATTTCCGGTGAGGACTTACATCTCTGACATTCCATTATTGATATTTTGGGTGGTTCTGAATCTGCTCAACTGCAGGATCATATATACCGATATATATATATATATATATATAATATATATATATATTATATATATATATATATATAGTACTATAATATTTTATCTATATTATTTATTTATATATAATTATAAAATTAGATATATATATATATGATATATATATATATATATATATATATATATATATATATATATCCTTATGAGTTTCATGGTGCAGATAAGTGTTTTTTTGTATTTTTTTTCATATATTATTATATGATACTAACAATAAATATGAGTGTTGATGAGCAGGATCAAAAAATTTTATATACAAAAAAAAAAAGTTTATTATTTAATAATTTCTTCCTATTTTACGCATCGTACGTTTGGCAGTGCCCTAGACAGAGCGACATTTCGGGATATTTTCTGTGGTGCAAAAAAAAAAATCTTTACCGAAAACAAGAGAAAATCTGTAACGGCAAAGTATATCCATATAGGTTAGGGCGAAATTTACTGCATAGTCGATTCATATAGGTTAGGTTGAGTTTTACTGCATCGTCGATCCATATAGGTTAGGTTGCGGTTTGCTGCCCTCTAAGTTCAGGTTATGATATGTTTTGTTATGTATACACAGAAACTATATATGAAAAAAAAAAACAATACGGAACGTATTTTTACCCAGAAACATTATTTTTTACCCTATATTAAATTCTCTTATGTATTAGCACTAAAATGCGTTTTCTTTTTCATGTAAAATGAACGTTTTTGCTTACTTTATTATTAAATTTTTAATATTTTCAAATTTCGTATCTTTCTCATCAGTATCTTAATTTTATTGCTAGTATCATATACTAACAATATATGAAAAAAAAGTTGAAAAAAACATTTATCTGCACCATGAAACGCATATATATATATATATATATATATATATATATATATATATTATATATTCGCTTTATATATTTTATATTATATGTCATATTATATATATATATAATATATAAATATAGTATAATATATATATATATTACTATATATAATATATAATATATATATATATATATACTAACTATATATATTATATGATATATTATATATCCTTATAAGTATTCACTATGTGTCACCATTAAATGTTATTTTTTTTATTTTATTTTCATATATTTGTTTTTCACATATATAGCATGTATACTTCTAGTACACATTATAAAGATTAAAAAATTTAAATAATAAAAAAAAATAATTAATTAATTTCGTACTTTTTAAAGAATCTTACATTTGGCAGCGCCCGAGCCACAGCGACGTTTGGGATATTTTCGCAAGTGCAAAAACCTTAAACGAAAACAAGAGAAACAGGGTTACACCAAAGTTGATTCATGTAGGTTATATTGAAATTTACTGCATCGTAG
>JABUQX010042469.1:17500-27005 GCA_015478945.1 Trachelipus rathkii | reverse complement strand
ATGTTAAGGCTGTTGTAGTTTTTGTTCATTGGTTGTTATATATTCTTAGTTCAGATGATGCTAACGTTAAGTTTTAATTAATATGAAATCTTTTGTTCACGTTGACATATATTGACTGATCTTTTTGTATAAGAACTTGATTTTATGTTATTTTATTCCAAAATGATACTCGAAAAGTTGACTTGAATCATAGATCAATAGATCCAATAGATCGCAACTGAACTTGGTAGGGTCGATCTTGTGATGGTAGTTTGGTGGATAGTGGTTTTGATTTACTTGATTACTGTTTTTAGGGTTATGGTAAAACGTTACAATTTTAGTAAAAAGTATGAAAAATTTGACCTTAATCAATCGATCAATAGAATCAATAGGACCCAGGGACAGACAGAGGGAGATGGGATGGTGGAGGTGTGGTTGATTTACTGATTTAGTGCTTTAGGGTATGTAAAACGTTTACAATTTTAGTAAAAAATATGATCTTAATCAATAGATGCAATAGACAATAGATCACAACTGGACTGGTAGGTGGGTGGATGGTAGTTGGATGGGGTTTGATTTTAGTGATTTGCTGCATTAGGGTATTGTAAAAACGTTACAATTCTTAGTTAAAAAATTTGACCTTAATCAATTAGATCAATAGAGATCCACCAAGATGTCAGGAGGAGGTTGGATTGGTTTGGTTAGTGATTTTACTTGCTTTAGGGTTATGTAAACGTTTAACAATCTTTAGTAAAATTTGATCTCTTAATCAATAGATCAATAGGATCACAGATTGGTCCAGGAGGAGTTTGGTAGTGGTTTGATTTAGTGATATACTGCTTTTTTTTTTTGCCTTTAGGGTATGTAAAAAACGTAAATTTGTTATAAGTTATAAACAAAAAGAAATAAAGAAAATTATTTATTTATTATTTATTTATTTAATTTATTATTTTTCTTTTCTTTGATGGTTCTGAAAATCACTTATTTTTTGAAATCTACCAGACCAATAACATATATAGCACACCATATTGGTTGTTATACGACTCGTTGATTAACTCCAAGCACCGCAAATGGCTCCAGCCACCGGGTGCCGGAGCCCAACTCAATCAGATTTCTATACCAAGTCTTTCTAGAAATTACACTCTGAATCCTCTCACCAAATTTCAGCTATACGAAATCAAATTTTTTTTTTTTTCTTCCTAATGGGGTGGGGTCCCCCCTTCGGGTGACCCCCCAGTGGGATGTAACTTCGTATACAATGAAGTTATCTCCCCCAAACGGGGTAACAAGTTTGACAGAGATACCATGTCTCCAAACCTAGCCAGAGCGATGGCGCGAAAGAGAAGCAATGCGGTTGCGTCGTTTGCGGTGCGGTGAGGTGCGGTGCAGTGCAGGGCGGTGCGAGACAGTGCAGAGGCTGAACCGACGCTGAAAGGACACGCGGAAGGACTTAAAAAACAACCCAGAAGTGATCCCTTCGGGATCACTTCTTCATGTAAATAATAATAATAAAAAAATACAAACAGACAAACAAAACAGACAGAACAAAACACCAGACCTTCGGATCTTGATTGTCTGTCGGGCCACGGACAGACCTTCGGTCTGTCTGACCTCCAAAGCGATTATCCCCACCTAGGTTCGATTTAGGCCTTAATGTCGTTTCGCTTCAGTCACGCAAACAAAGGCGTTTAAGCGCAATATCAGCGTTTCACCCTCTGGGGGCGACCCCCCGCTAATACATTCTCACAAAGAAACTTGAAATTTACACGTTTCGTCCTTATCCATACATACATTAAATTCCAAGTTTAAAGCAAATATCCTATTCCTTCATATCGAAAAAAAGGCTGTCTCGCTCCGGACGGTGAAGACTACTATATATATATATATATATATATATATATATATTATATATATATATATATATATATATATATATATATATATATATATATATATATATATATATATATAGTATATAATATAATATATATTATATATATATATATATATATATGATTTATTTATTTATTTATTATTCAAATTTCCACTCTTTCCCGCTTGAGCGGGGTAGTGGTACGTGCAGCTCCTTCCTCACTCACACCTCCCCTCATCTCGCCCTCACCCCACCTCCTCCCACCCCACTCATCCCTCGCCAACCACCCTACCCCTCTCCTCCCTCATCCCTTCCCTCTCCAGCATCTCCTTATTCCATCCATTTCCACTCCTTCCTGGGTCTCCCCCTTCCTCCCTCCTATTCCCCTTCCGCCTCCCAAAACTCCCTACCACTCTCTGTTCCTCCATCCTCACTAGACCCATACCAACTTAACATTCCCTTCTCCGCTCTTCCCACCAACCATTCCTCCAATCACATCTCTCCCTCACCACCCCTATTTCCTAATCCTCTCCCGTTCTGCTAAACCCCACAAACGCTCTCAAACCCCTTCATCTTCAAATACTTCCAAACTTCTTCCTGACCCTCGGCATTCAACCCCCACGTTTCAAACCCATACAACACCGCTGGTACACAAATTTTTTCAAACATACTTTTCTTAACTTTCTGTGATAAATCCCCCCTTTCCATATTTCTCTCAGCCTCTGAAAAACTCTCATTCCTCTCCTACTCTATGTTCTATCTCCCTCCTTCATCCTCCCCCCTCCAAATCCATTCCCTAAATATCTAAAAATCTTTACTTCTTCCATTACTACACCCCCTACTCTAACCCTAGTCCCTCCCCCTCCTCTCTTTCTTCCTCCTCAAACACTAACACACTTTACTCTTACCTGGATTTATTTTAAGCCCCTTTTGTCCACACATTCTCTCAAAATATTCCCTCACCAAATACCTCAGCCCTTCGCGTTCTTCGCCACTTAGGGGCAGTATCGTCCGCAAAACAGTACATGTTCACTTCCCTTCTTTCATTCCCATTCATAAATTCCACCCCCCTCCCCTCCCTCACCATTCCTCTGCACACACTCTCCATAAACAAATTAAATAGCCACGGCGACATTACACACCCCTGCCTCAATCCACACCCCACCATCTCACTCTCCCCTCCTAACACTCTCACACACATTCTACTATTCCTATAAAAGGCCCTTATACCTTTACCTAATTTACCCCCCACTCCATTTTCCTCCAACACCCTCCACAATTCACCCTTCTTTACTCAATCATATGCTTTCACTAAATCTAAAAAACACCCATACACATTCCCTTTCCTCTCTATACTTTGCTCCACAAGCATCTTTAGTGTAAACACCCACTTGGTCCACACACCCCTCTTCCCTCCCTAAAATCCTCCTTGTTCTTCCCCCATTCTCCCCTCCGTTAAACCTCTGACTCTCTCAATCATATTCTCCCATACACTTTCCCTACCACACTTTAAAGACATATACCTCTATAATTTCCCACATTCAATCCTATCCCCTTTCCCCTTATACAGGGGAACCAAACAACCATCCTCCCAATCCTGTGGTACCTCACCACTCCTCCAACATATATTATATAACCTATACAGCCATTCCTCCACCCCTATACCTCCCTTCTGCATTTTCATTCTCACACCATCCAGACCTGCGGACTTCCCTTTTTTTCCTTTATTCAAGGCCCTAATAATTTCCTCCATTTGTATTTCATCCTCCCCCTCCCTTCCCACTTCACTCCCCATCCTCACCTCTTGCAAATCTTCCTCCCTTCCCCCACCCACTTCATTCAATAATCCACTAAAATACTCCCCCCACCTCTTCCTCACCCTTTCCTCTCCTCCTATCCACTCCCCATCTCCTCCCTTAATCCTCTCCCCCAACCCCTCCTTCTTCTTCCTTTTTTTATTTACTTCTTTCCAGAACATTTTGCTCCCCGATTCAAAATTTTCCGTCACTTTTCTACACCATTCCTCTTTTGCTCTTCTCTTCGTCTTCTCCACCCCTTTTTGCTTCCACTCTAACCCTTCTATATTCCTCCAAGCTTTCCTCTCTCTACTTTCCAACCATTTCACATAAGCCTTCTTTTTCCTTTTCACCACTCCTTCACCTCCTCACTCAACCATTCACTCCCTTTCCTTCTGCTTGCTCCCACCTTTTTACTCCACATACCCTTTTTAGCGCTCTTCACATACTGCTTCTTTAAATCTCATCCACTCCCCTCCACCTCCCCAATTCCCGTCTCTCTCACGTCTCTCCACCTATCCTCCAAACCTCTCCTAAACTCCCTCTTACACACTAACTCCTCCAATTTTCCACCTTTATTCACTATACTCCCCTCTTTTCTCCCCTTTCCCTAACCATCACCTCTCCTCCCACCCTTATCCTAGCAACCACCAAAATAGTGATCCGATATCCCCCTCCGCCCCGCCCCTCTAAATACATTTACATCTAGTAAATCTGCCTCTATCCTTCCCATTTACACACACATAATCCAGTACCGGCCTCCCCCCCGTTATCTCACTCTTCCATGTATACTTGTGATTTTCACTTGAGAGGCATAGAGATGAGAGGAAAAAGAGAAGAGAGAGGGAGAGAGCTTATGATTTTTACTTTTTTTGAACCAAGTATTCCCCCACTATCATTCTCTTTTCAACACACAAACTCTAACAACTTTCTCCATTAAAACATTCCTCTCCCCCTACCCCAAATGTCCTATTATTTCTTTCCCACCCCCTCCCTTCCACTCCTGCAATTCAAAATCTCCCAATAGACAAATTTTTATCTTTTACCCGAAACTTTCCCAACACTCATTCAACTCACTCCAAAATCTTTCTCTCTCCTCCTCCCTCGCTCCATTCACTGGTGCATATGCGCATATAAAAACCCACATTTCCCCCCCAAATTTCACTTTTACCCACATTATCCTCGAACTCACCTGGCTACACAACCTCACCTTATCCCACACCTCTTTCCTCATAACTATTCCCACCCCTTCCCTCGCCCTCACTCTCTCATTCACCCCTGATATCATACCCTTGTATTTTCCAAAGTCCACCTCCCTCTTTCCCTTCAACTTAGTTTCTGTTATCCCTAGCACATCCACCTTTTTTCTTCAAACATTAACCCCACTTCCTCCCTCTTCAAATCCTCGTTTACCCCTCTCACGTTCATACATCCCACCCTAATTACCTCTCTCCTCCCCATCTTTTCCCTTCTTCCTATATATATTCTCCCTCAGGCTGCACGCTTTGTGGGACTCCCCACCTTAGGCACTTCCCAACACCTAAGGCCACCACCCCGCTCACCAAATACCCACAATACAATAACAAAAAGAAAGGGTTAAAAAAAATAATATAAAATATAAAAGGTTAAAACTACACTCTATCAATTTTTACCCGTTAAAACCCTACTATCTATAAAGATCTCTATTTATTTATTTTAAAAAATTCCTTTAAAAATAGAGATCATTATTCCTACATATATTTGCCCATTTAAGTTCCCTTTATTTTATATCAAAAAAAAAAAAAAAAAAAAAAAAAAAAAAAATAAAAAAAAAAAAAAAAAAAAAAAAAAAAAAAAATTTTTCAATAGAATGTGCGAGGCTAGTTAGTGCGAAACAATCGCATAAAAATTTCTGACCAAATCTTAACAAATTCTTCTGCCACTTCGGCACTACTTTTAAATGGAATCCTTTGTCACGTTTGACAAAACTTAAAATATTCCTGTGTCTCGTTCGTCAAATCTTCTTTAAAATAGTTCTTAGACACGATCGTCAAATCTTCTTTAAAATCGTCCCTCGACACGATCGACAAATATCATAAATCTTATAATGTAGACGTAAAATAATATTAAAATATTTTCAATCTTCTTAAGGTTACAAAATAGTTTCAAGTATGAATACGAGAGCCTTCTGAATCTGTACAAGTGAGAAGATTCAATAAGTATTGTAATACGTGAGCCTTGGACGGAAAGAGAGAGAGAGAGAATGATATTTTATGCAACGACAATACCTTGGAATTTTTTTGGAGATTTGTTTTCTTCGATGCAAAAATAAGATACGAGAAATCAAGCTCATTAAAACATCTAATAATACTTCTGACAATAAATTCTGCACAAATAGTTTATCACATTTGAAATAAATAATCATAAAGATTAGTACAGATATAATAGCTCATTAATACACAGTTTATAATAGCTAAAAACTACACGTTTCTAAGAGTGGCGAAATGTATGGAGATAAACTACATGTTAATCACTGGCTAGATTAAACATTCGTAGAGACACTTGATAATTTCGTAGAAGGACAACCTGATATAGACTCTTTAATAATAAGAAAAGTTACTTGACACATTTAACACATTAAAGGATATATAATATATATATATATATATATATATATATATTATATATAATAGGTATATATATATATATATTATATTAATATATTATAATATATATATATATATATATATATAGTATATATTATATATATAGGGTATTATATGACCTTTTTCTGTTTTTTACGACTCGCGTCAGATTTGAATTTTGTTTTTGTTTTTTTTTTTAATATATTTCTTGTATATGATCCTAACAAACAATTTAAGTGGTAACGGACATGATTTTCAAAAATATATATAGGACCTTTTCCGTTTAGGACTCCGTCAGTTTATTTTTTTTTTATTTATTTTTTTTAATATATTTCTAGTATATGATACTAACAATGAATTTTGGAATCAGCGTATTAAAGCTTATACCATAGTGTTGTAAAAAAAAATACAAGACTAATGTAAAGTCGTTTTATTGATCATTTAAAACTAAACGACACCCTAGGAGAATAGAGAGACAAACAGAACAATTAATAGTCAGGAGCGGGGTCTTCTCGGGCTCTAGGTGACGACTGGCCGACTGGGGGGACTTCGTCCCCCCCTCTGGCCCCCATCGGCTCGAGCCCCCTAATGAATATATATGTTTTCCTTTAACTTCAATTTTTAGGGGGCTCGATCCAATGGGGGACCCGTCGTCCACATAGAGGCCGAGAGATCCCGATTCCTGATATCTATGGGTCTACTCTAGGATGTTCGTTAGTTTTAAATCATAAAGCGACTTTTACAGTATAGGCTGCTTTTTTTTTTCTTTACACTATGGTAATAAGCTTTATACGCTGATTCCCAATAACGGACATGCTTCAAAAATTCGAAAAAAAATTTACATAATTTTTAAAAAAAGTTAATTTTTTAGTAACATTTTTTTTATTTTTTTGGGTGTTTCAAACTAATGGAATTACCCAAAGATAAACCGCAAAAGATTGGCAGGGAGTCGGGCTCTCGGCCTTTCCGGGGAACGGACAGGGTAGGACTATTTTCCCCCCCTCCGGGGAGTCTTCCGGAACCCCGCTTTTTGGTATTTGGGTGTCTCGGGGGTTCCTCCGCCCCTCCCCTACGGGGTATGGAAAACGTCCACCCCTCTGTCCCCCGTCGGCTCGAGCCCCCTAATATATAAATATATATATATATATAAATTATATTATATATTATATATTTTTATATATATATATATATATATTATTTATATATATATATATATATATATAATTATTATTATATTATTTATATATAGTAAGTATATATATTATATATAGGTATATATATAGTATTATATTATTATAATATATATTATATATATATGTATATATGTATATGATATATATGTATATATATATATATATATATATATATTATATTATATAATATTATATACGTATATATATATATATATATATATATAGTATATATATATATATTATATATTATTATTTGTTATAAATAAGCTTTATACGCTGATTCCAATATGTAATTGGTTTTTCTTTTCTGTAAGTGTCGTACTTTCGAGATATTTCATTTTTTGAAAAAAATATTTAACATAAATATAATTTTTAAAAGTATATATTTTAAAATATTTCGAACTTTGTGATTGATGTTCCGTTACCACTGTTTCGATTGTTTGCAGTAACATATTATAGTAGAAAGGTATATTAAAAGAAAAGAAGAGAACAAAATCCGAAACTGAACCGAGTCGAGGAACAGAATTAGGAGTATATATATATATATGATTATATATATATTATAATATATATATATATTATATATATATATATATAGTATATATATAATATAGTATATAAATAGTATTATATATATATATTATTATATTATATATATATTATATGGTAATAGTCCGTTGAAGTAATGTAGAGCGATATGAGAGTGAGGAGAGCGGAAAGAAATCGATTATTTTCTTCCGATAATCGGAAGTTATCGGATATCGTTTGTTACCCATATATATCTGACATAGTTTATTCGAACACGTAGGAGTGATCCGCTTCGGGCTTTTAAATTTACATAAAATTCATTTTAAAAAGAATGAAATTATTGTTTATAATTACTTTATATATTAATTTAAATGTATTTGATTTTAAAATAGAGAAATTTCTGAAAAATAAAATATCAAAAATTTGAATTGTGGCTACATTTGCATTAAATTAAATGTTACTTAAGAATTTTGGTTTTTTTTTTTAAATAATTTTGTATATATTTTAAATTATTTTTTTCGAACTTAATTCAAATACCAAAAGGTAAATTGCGAGCTGCAGGCTGGCGTACATGAAATGGGCAGGACCGCTCGGCTTTGAAAGCGCTCGCTTCTAATGAAGCGGCGAGGCGGTGGCGGTAACGGTTCTTTTGAGTGCAAACGCTCGCGTGCAGCGAACATTAGAAGCGAGCGTTTCAGCGAACAGTCTGCCATGCATTTACGCCAGCCTGCTGTGCATTCATCCTATGTATTTGATATAGATAAATATATAGTATATATATATATTTATATAAACAATAAATCCGATTCTAAACATATATCATTATACATTTATCCAATATATCTTTATCTATATTTATATATATATATATATATTATATATAAATATATTTATATAGATCATAGAGTATAGTTATAGTATATGAGATATATATATGACTATATATATATATATATATATATATATATATATATAGTATAATATATATATATATGATATATATATATATATCGATTCAAAAAGATATTTCCTAAAAAATAGGTCAAAATAGTTATATTTATAATATATATATATATATATAATAGTAATATATATATATATATAGTATATTATATATATATAAACAATCTAGTAAAATAATATTTTATTGTTTATGTGTAAATGTGTGAAAATTCAGCAACTTGTTCTATTGGTTTTTTAATACGATTATAACTTTTCCAAAACATTCGTGATTTCAAGCGTGATTGGCCAAAAGCGAATAAAAAGCAAAGATATTTATAAAATCAATTATCTTTTCTAAAAATATCGATATTGGGAACAACATTTACCTTTCAAACGGACTATGTTAACGCAACATATATTAGTGATATATATATATGATTATATATATAATATACTATATATATATGAAATTAATACAATCCACGTGGCATTGGAGCTCCTGAAAAATAGACAGACATTAGATTCCCATTTTCTTTTATAAATATGAGAATTTTAACTTCAAAGGACAAT
>JABUQX010042469.1:0-7500 GCA_015478945.1 Trachelipus rathkii | reverse complement strand
TTTTGGATATATATTCTTTAATTACAGAAAAATGAGGATTACGGAGCGGAACCGACGACAGTGCCGAGTAATAATATAATAATATAATATTACTATAATACTTAATAGCATAATAAATAAATCAGCACTAATAATAATAATAACTATGAATAATAATAATTAAATAATAATAATATAATAATAATAGGAATTAATAATAAAAATAATAATATAATGATATAATAATCAATAATAATAATAATAATAATAATAATAATATTAAGTAATATAAAAATATACAAATAATTAATAATATTAATAAATAATAAATAATAATAATAATAATAATTTATAAGAATAATATAATAATAATAAATAATAATAATAATATAATAATAATAATATAATAATAATAATTAATAAAATAATAATAATAGTTGCAAATAAATAAAACAAAGTAAATACAATTTATGACTTTGTCTATTATTCTTATTATTTGAAAGACTTTA
This sequence comes from Trachelipus rathkii, assembly GCA_015478945.1. Taxonomy (NCBI): domain Eukaryota; kingdom Metazoa; phylum Arthropoda; class Malacostraca; order Isopoda; family Trachelipodidae; genus Trachelipus; species Trachelipus rathkii. The sequence goes on along the minus strand of JABUQX010042469.1, from coordinate 7,012 downwards.
CAATAAAAAAAAAAATTGCTTTATTGTCCCTACGTAAGAATGTTCATTGTGGTAACATGATGATAATAAACAAAATATATACAGATTTCCACTATAAACTGCCTTCGGTTTTCAACATATGCATGTATAATTTTCACACTTAAAATTATCTGTTAATTTTTTATTTTTAATGGCCATGCACATGATTAAATAAATATTCTCTAAATAATAATAATAATGAATAATAATTATAATTAAAGATTCAAATAATAATATACTAATAATATAATAATAATAATAAAATAATAATAATTAAAAAGAAGAAAATTTAATAATAATAATAACTAATATAAATAATATAATGAATAGGTAAAAAATAAGCCAATTAATACTAACTAAAATTTATTAAATTCTAATAATAATAATAATAATGTAATAATATAATAATAATATAATAATTAATAATAATAATATAATAATAATAATAATAATAATAATCAATTAATAATTATTAATAATTATATGCAATAAATAATAATAATGTGTTAATAATATAATATAATTAATAAATTAATAATAATATATAGTATAATAATGATATAATAATAATATAATACATAATAATAATAATAATAATAATAATAATTAATAATAATAATAATAATAAACAATAAGTATATAATAGTATAATATTAATATTGTGATATTTTTTATTTTTTTGTAAATATATATTATTTAATTACAGAAAAATGAGGATTACGGAGCGGAAACCGGAGTCAGTGCCGAGAACATATAATAATATAATCAATAAGATAATAATAATAATAATAATATAATAATAATATAATATGAATAATATGTCAATCAATTAATATTAATAATTAATATCATATAACTCAAAAATATCTTTAATATATAAATCATAATACTCATAATTAAAATAATAATTCGCGCTTAAAAATAATATAAGATGACTAATAATATGAATATTAATATTAAAAATAATCAATATTGTTGATTATTTTTTTTATTTTTGAATATATCATATTTTTTTAATTACAGAAAAATGAGGATTACGGAGCGGAGCCAGTGCCATACTAATACTAATAATAATCTAATACTAATAATAAAATAATAATACTAATATCAAATACTAAAATATACATTAATAATATAATATAATAATTAATAATAATAATATCTATTAATAATATTATAATACTAATATAATAATTTATATAATATAATAATAATAATAATATAATAATAATAATATATAATAATAATTAATACATAATAATAATAATAATTAATATATAATTATATAATTAATTAAACAATATAATAATTACATTTAATATAATAATATATAATAAAAAATAATAATAATAATAATAATTTTTACTTAATCAGAATAATAATAATATAATCAATAATTTTCATAATAATGTCATAATAATAATAATAATAATAATATACTAGAAATATAAATTATATATATATAATAATAATAATAATGGAAATAATAAATTAATAATAATAATAATAATAATAATAGATAATCATATATAAATATAATAATAATAATAATATAATTACTCTATAATAATAATATGAATTAATATAAGTTTACTAATAAAATTAATTGCTCGCTAAATCAGTCCTAGTCATATCTACCTCATAGAAACTTAATAAACTGCTCTCTCTATAATTTAGGTATTTGAGACAGTTTATTTACTATTTATTATGAAGCGTCCTGTGAAGAATCATGTTCTTAGTTGTTAACAACACGAATATACTAATCAACATAATACTAATATTAACTTGGGAACTTCCTACGGTTGTCAATATTTTTAATTTATTTATTCATTTTATATTATTTTTCAATTTTTATTTTGACTTTAGAGGCAATGATTAATACAGATAACGAATTATAATAATAGATATACTAATATAATAATAATAATATAATAATAATAATAATAATAATAATAATTAATAAAAATAATAATAAATATATTATAATAATATAATACATAATAATTTATAATAGTGCAAACTGCATGTATTTAGATATTTTTAACATATCGAACTTATTGATCTGTCCGTTTATATCCTTATTTTGAAAAGTACGTTTTACATGCTTTGACTGTCCCTAGGTTAGAATGTTCACTTGTTGGTACATTATGAATATAAAAAAGAAATATATACAGATTCACCTATTGGAACTGTCCCTTCGGTTTTTCAACATATGTATGTATAATTTTCATTTTTAAATTATGTTAATTTTTTTAATACCTTTAATAGGCCCAGGCCAATGATTAAATATCAATTATATAAATAATAATACATATGATAATAATAATAATTTAAAAATTCAATAATAATCAATAATAATAATAATAATATAATAATAGCATAATATATAATAATAATAATAATATTTAATCAAATAATATTATAATATTAATTTAATTAATAATAATCAATATAAATTAACTTAAAATAATAAAATGAAAAATAAAAATACAAAATAATAATAATAATAATGAATAATAATATAATAAATATGATAATAAATAATAATAATAATAATAAATAAATATTATGTGTAATAATAATTATAATAATAATCAATAATAATGTGATGAATAATATAATATATAATAATTAAATAATAATAATAATACTAATAATTAATAATAATCATAATAATAATAATAATAATCCAATAATAATATATAATAATAAATAATATAACAATAATATTAAAAATATAATTATCATTGTTGATATTTTTTTTTGTACTATACTATTCTCTAATTTACAGAACGGAGCGGAAACCGGAGTCAGTGCCGAGAAATAATAATAATAATATACATATAATATAAGTCATAATTCATATTAATAATCAATAATATTACATTTAATAATACATAATTGATAATATAAATATATTAATAAATATAATATAATAATTATAAATACGCATAATAATAATAATAAAAATAACGTAACAATAATTTAATATTAACTAATAATTCCAATAATATTAGTTATAAATAATAGTAATAATAATATAAATAATAATTTAATAACTAATAATTTTAAAATTAATATTAATATTGATATTATATTAATTTATCATATATTTATATTTATTAATGATTATTCAAGTTATATTAATATGTTTAAGTATATTAAATATAATTAATAATACTAATATAACAATCAAATATAATATTGAATAATATAAATAATAATATAATACATAAATAATAATAATAATATAATTAAATAATAAATAATAATAATAATATATAATGATAATATAATGATTGATAATAATTAATAACTGTTAATAGTCAATAATGAATAATATGTTGATATTTTTTATTTTTTGATTATGATTATATTCTTTAAATTACAGAAAAGTGGGATTACTCTGGAGCGGAACCGGCAGTCCCGGCTAAAGTGGCGAGAATAATAAAAATAATAATAATAATATAATAATAATTTAAATAATAATAATAATATAATAATATAATAAATATAATATAATAATATAATAATAATATATATAATAATACTAAATATTTATATAATAATAATAATATAATAATATATAATAATAATAATAATAAAATAATAATAATAATATAATAATAATAATATAATACAATAATAGGCATATAAAAATGTAAACCATAATCTATTTGGTCGACTATAATAATAATAATAACAAAAATAATTGTAGACTAATTTAGCTTGCTATATTACCTTATAGAACTTACTGAACTGTCGCTTATAATTTAGTATATGGAAGTATTTACTATATTATTGAGTTCTTGTGAAGAATGTTCTTAGTATGTTAACATTCGAATATACTAATCCAAACATATTACATATTTAAACCTTTTGGAACCTTCCACGTTGTTGTCAATTTTTATATTTATTGTATCATTTTTATATTTATTTTTATTTTATATTTGTAGAAGCAATGATTAATAAAGATAACGATTTAATATAATATTATATCAATCATATAATATAATATAAATAATAAAATAATAATATATATATTAATAATAATAATATAATAATATAATAATAATATAATAATAACTATAATCATAATAACTACTTATAATTATAATAGTGCATTACCTTATATGCTATAGTATTTTTTCATATCGAACTCTATGGAACTGTCTTTACATCTTATTATTTGCAAAGTACTTACAATTGCTTTCAATGTCCCTAGGTAGACTGTTCATGTTTGGTAACATAGATCATAGAAAAAAATATATACAGATTTCCACCTATGGAACTGCCTTATGTTTTTCATCGTTAGTATATTTTCATTTTTAAATTATGTTTTAATTTTTCCTATATTACACTTAGGCCACAATGATTAATTAAAAATTATCTAAATATAATATATGATAATAATACAATAATTTAAAATTAAAAAAATAATAATGATAATAATATAATATTAATATTAATAATTATAATAATAATAATAAATAATAATAATAATAATATAATTAATAATATATAGATATAATAATAATAATATATAATAATACTAATAATCTATAATATAATAATAATAATAAATTGAATAATGTGTTAATAATAATATCAATATATAAAAGTTACAATAATCTTAATTAATAATATAATTTTAATAATAATAATAAATAATAATATATAACTAATATAATAATAATTGATAATAATAATAATCAAATAATAATAATAATTAATAATTAATAATATAAATATAATGATAATAATATATTATATTTCATCTATATTACAACTATCGCAGATCTATAATAGTTATATATTTTATCCTATATTATTATTATATCTATATTATCTTATATTATATTATATCTTTATTATATCTATATTTTATTATATTATCTATTATATATATCTATATATATTTTTATTATAATTAATTATTTTTCATATTATATATATTATTATTAATTTTATGATTATATTATTTATCATATTATTTTATGTTTATTTTTGTATTATCATTTTTTTATTATCTTATTTTTTACATTTATTATGATTTATGATTATGATTATGATTAGGATTATTATTATTATTATTAATTCATTATTATATTATTATTATTATTATATATTATTATTATTATTATTATTACTTATTATTATTAATTATTATTATTATTATTGTCTATTCGTATTGTTTTTGTTATTTAGTTATTGTTTTGATGATATTTTTAGGTTTAAAATATACGAAAACATTTATTTCACCGAACAATAAACAAACATCACATATACCTGAAAATCTCCACAGTCAATTCAGACAATTACACTTCCCTCATGCCTAAGCTCAAAAACTGAAATATATTGAGCTAATTACCATAAACACCTTAAACCAGAATTAACATAAGTTGGACGTGATTGTCACTTAATTAAATATATATATATGCTAGAATTAAAAATCTAATTTGTAATTTAATTTTTTTAAACATCTTATTATATAATTCATTCAAATGTTAGAATCGAAAACTCTGAAGATGTCGGAGGTTTACGGACGAAACCGGTCAGAAACTAATACATATAAATATGCTACTTACTTTCTTTGCAAAAGCTATTTTTGTCTAGAATACGGTACTGAAGAAAAATAAATGAACATTAGAAGCAATATAATTTAGGGAATTGGAACCGTTTAAAGTAACTTATAATATAAACAAAAGCTGACATGAGAATTTTCTTATTGATTCATTATTATTTTATTCTTATTTATTATATTTTTGTATTATTATTATTTTATTATTATTGATTATATTATTATTATTATTAATTTTATTATATTATTATTTTATCAAAATTATATTTATTATTCATTTTTATTTTATTATTTATTATTATTATTAATTTATTATTATTTTATTCTATTATTATTATTATTATTATTTTATTATAATATTATTATTCTTATTACTTGATTATTATTATTACTTTCATCTTATAATCCCGCTTCCCAGGTCACGTTAATGGGCCTGTCGACGGCCAACCTCTTCTTCGCACTCCCCTCTATCTTCCCAGACCCGTTCTTCGATAGCTGAATCATAGATTGGCCATTTGAAATCCTTCTCAGCGAATTTTCTATGGAGTCCTGTCAATCTTCTTCGTGGCTTCCCTTGGTCTGCCTCCTCCGACTTCAGCTCCACTCCTCCTGGCTACCTGCACGCTCCATCGCTTTCCAAATTATCCCCACCAATTAGTCTCTCCTACATCTACCGTCTTGTTAATAATAGGTGATCATTCCTATACCTTCCCTAATTCTTTCGTTTCTCACTGTCCTCTTGGTTGTTCCGAACCAATGCTCTCAATTAAATTCATTACAGCAGTCTTGATACTTGGCCTCTCCTTCTTGTAATGTCATACTCATGTTTGCCGCCCAATACAGAAGAACTCGAGTGTCAAAAATGCTCCCCCAAATTATTCCCTTCAACTCCCACTCCCAATCTCCATCTATCCTGATGAAAGGATCAAGCTCTAACTGTTCTTCCCGTACTTATCAATTCTGTTCGCAATCTCCAAGGCACTTCCTCTCTCTACCCAAACATTCCCACAGATACTTGTAATTTCTCTACGTTTTTAATCACCAGCACCAATCCACTGCCACCACCCAACTCCTCTCCCTAATCTTTACTTACTATCACAATTTCTGGTTTTATTCCACGTTTCATGTGCCAGGCCGCTTCTCTCAGTTTGTATATCAAAAGGATGTTGCAGGTGAAAATGCAACGATCAGTTCAGCCGTCGATTTGGATAAATTTTCTCAACAACATTTATAGATTAAGTTTTTGTTGGAAGATAATATCATTCGCAACAAGACTTTTCACTGTAAATCTTTTAAATTTTGTTTATAAATTTTGTTTAGGATGAAAAAAAATAGTTAAAATATGATAAAAGACTCTTTATTTCAAAATCGATTCTGTTAACAAACGAGAGTTCAGTTTGCAAACCCGTCATT
>JABUQX010042468.1:30000-36608 GCA_015478945.1 Trachelipus rathkii | reverse complement strand
GAGGAGGAGAGAGAGAGAGAGAATTTGGTAAATTTAGCCGGATATACGTTCTCCCTTTCCGTAGCCATGCGCGGATGAATTAGTCCCATTACCGTCTACCACCAATACCTTCGTAAGGAATAAAACACATTATACGATTAAATATCTCACTTCACAAACGTGCATAAGGTACACAATTCTGCCACCCCGCCGTAGCAGACAATAAAAAAGTACAACAATAACATATTCCTGTAATAAGTTTAAAGCGGTCTTCCATTCTCTTCCATCTCTACAAAAAAACATCATACTATTTTGAAAAATAAATTCACTTCCACCACAAAGCAACCCCTCTTACACCGTACATTAAAAACATCCATACAGATATGACATGACCTAAACTTACTCAACTCCTTCAACTCCTACGGATTCACTACCTTCACCATTTCTCCCTCTCGACCCGCCCGAACTGGAAAAAAATTATTGCTCTTCTTCTTGTTTGTCGAGACATTTTGACTTGCTATTGTCACGTAAAAAGATGTGTATATTCTAAAGCTTAAACATAAAATAGTTATATTCGATCTACCTTAAAACAAAATGTCTAAAGAAATAAAAGTTCGAACAATATTTTATCTTCCATAGTATGTCGCAGTTAGAAATTAGTTTAAATACGGACGCAAAACATTTTTTTAACGCTTATTGAATTCTGGCAATTATACCTAAAATTGGCATATACTACTACACAGCAATACTATAGCGTTGATTGGATTAGGCAGTAGAGTTCTATGATTAGTGGCTGTGTGAGATTTTAATTTATTAGCTTAGTCTAATGTTATATATATATATATATTATTATATATATATAATATATATACTATATATATATAATATAATATTAATATATAATTTATATATAATATAATATATATATATATTAGTATACCATATATAATATACATATATATATATATATAACACGACACAGCACAAACGCGCATTTTGAATAATTGTATTCTGAAAAAGGAGAAAGTAGAGTTGGGCTGTGCTGTGCGGTGCGGTGCGGTGCAGTGTACGGTGCGGTGCGATAATTCACGCGTTCTCTGCCAACCACTTTTCAAAACATTCTTCGAAGACAATGATCTTATTATATTGATATCTGCAAATCTATTTTATAATATTTTTAATTATTAATAATGCTAATTATAGATTTTAAGAATTTAATATGTTAAAAAATACGAGAAAAAATTAGTAAAATTCTTATTTTTGATTAGCGTTCTTGTCCATACAACAATGCACTTAAAAAATTGTTAATTTAGATTTTAATAGTTAGATCAACATAAATTATTTTTGCTTTCTTTTTTTATTTAATTTATTCCATAAATTCCACTGTTTAAAATTTTAAAATTTCGAATCATAAAAATACAATTTTAAAATTTTTTTCGTTTCTTAAAACTATTTTTAGACGAAAGAATGAAAGATTAAATTGTTAAAAAAACAGAACACGACTTAAATATCCATATTCATTACATAGGAACATGTTTCGTGATATTTAGAAAACGATGATAATCATATTTTGGGAGACGTTTTTAAACTGCGGTCATAAATTAGAATGTATCAATAGTTGTTACCCATCCTCATCAATAAGAAGCATCCATATTAAATTTCCCATGTAGAGATGTCGATATAGTATTTGAAAAAATATTCAGGATATTAAAAATATCAATGATGTTTCAGAGTATTCTGTGTAAAAATACATCGATATATCGTTTAAAAAATATACGTTTATATAAATTATATATACAGTATACATATATATATTATATAGTATAGTTAGTATCATTATATATATACTAATGAGTGAGTGACATATATATACACAATTATAATTATAATTGTAATATTATTCTTATTTTTTAAATAGTTACTCATAAAAATATAATTATTATTACTAAAATTTGTTATTAAATTGATTATATTCATATATTATAGATTATAACATATTATATTTTTTCTCCCCTTCGAGACGTAACCTCTTCATTTTTTTTTTCGAATTATATTTAGCGTTTTTATTTCGGTGAGTAGAAAGTTAAATGAGTTTATTTTTTTCTTTTTTTTTACAAAGTTTTAATCCCAAGACTCTCGAAACGAGCAAGAGATAGTGTGAAATGACAGTCAGAGTCTCTCGGCCTCAGCGCACCGCGGGGACTTCGTCCCCCTTTCTGTCCCTCCGTCGGCTCTCGAACCCCCTAAAAAGAAATCTAAACATGTTACCTATATAAAAACACATAAACTCTCAGTATAAGTCTAGTATATGTTACATGCATATAGAAACAACGACCACCATCGTAGGATAATACTTCGGCGCATGTCTCTCATAATACGCTACAGTGGATATGCACCTCCTGCCTTAGCTATGACACGTCATCTATCCTCTGACAGGTGCACACAATGTATTGATGCGACCAGCTTTGATTATAATCTGCTCGAAGTAACGCGCTGCTAGCCTTCTTGCGATCTGAATTTTGTAACATATTGTTTTATTTTCATTATCATCTATTTGTTATTATTAATAATTGAAACATATATTTTACTTACATTATTTAATTTTATATCAAATTTACTTTTTTTCTTCAATTTCTTTTAACATTATTATTAAATGCAGCTATTTAAAAAATACATTTTTTAATAAATGTTTTGGACACAGACATGTTAAACTCTTAAAAAAATGTCCCTAGCTAAATCCTGTTTTGACGGCATTGCGCTTAACAAAAAAACTGTAGGGTTCGCATAGGCGTCGGAGATATTTCCGGATATCAATGACTTATTATGTCCTTTTAAAGGAGTAGTGCTATATATACATATTATATATATAATATACTAATATATATATATATCTACGATACTATGTAATGTGGAAGGTATTCTCTATATACTTATATACTATATATAGGCTAATATGAAGAATTCGTCTGACCTGAATCGATATTTATCGATATTTGTTACCAAATTCGAGGAACCCATCTTGGGAATTGAACTAAGATGTTAGTGCATGCTATATCGTGATTTTGGGCATTATATATGACGTTTCAAATTAAAATATCCTATATAATTTCTTGAATGTACTAAACGTCATTAAACATTATAAATACTGAAGAGTGAGGCCACATTTTTAAATTTTTTGTTCCTATTTAAAAACTTTATTTCAACTTTGTGAAAATGAATTATAATGTTTAGCATTCTTGCAACCATTGTTTCACCAGTAGTTACAAAGTTGTGAAAAGTGTTAGCAAAAATAAAAATACGTAAATGATTTTTATAGTTTGTTTCATAGTAGATAAAAAAGTTTGTTGTGACAAGCTGTAAGAAAGAATTGAAATCTACGCAAATAGGAGGAAAAGCTTTATTATTTATGTTAATAAGTATAATTGGAACATCCAAGTATACTGTTTTCGCAAAAATATTATTACTGGATTTATCAATTTTTTGAGACACCACAGCTTTCTACACCTCTCCGTCTGGTCACAACTCTTCAGTTTTATTTAACTTTAAATCTATGGATTTATTACGTCGTGAGTGGCCCCTGCAATCTTGATCGCTGTGGCGGCAACAATATTTTTACATCAACATCGATCGAGCGTTTTGTATAGCGCTTGTTGAATGAGTATAGCTTTTTCTCATAAACTATATTATATATAATAAAATTTATATATATATATTACCTGAACTACTTCGACACGAAGATATGATCACCATACACTCCTACCTATATAACCTCTGCAATCTCATATTGTATATACGCATACTGGCACCGATACCTGCAGATTACTCTGGCTGAACATCATAATATTATATCATATATAATATATATATACTAATAATCTGTTCCGCCACAGTGATGTCAACGAAGTCCCGTATAAATAAGATGATATTTAACCCTTTTTGGGGCCGAGCCGATGGGGACGGAGGAGGGGACGTTTTATATACCACCGGATGATGGTCGGAGGACCCCCGCAACAACCCAAAGACCAAAGAGCGGGGGTTCCGGCGAGACCATCCCCGGAGGGGGATAGTCCCCCCGTAGTCCACCTATAGGCCCGAGAGACCGACTCCTGACATCGGGGACGGTAACTAACCCATGGTATTCGTAGTAGAATTATACTCCCCAAAAAATAAGTCCAACAAATGCTAAGTACGTTATTGGGACATTTAGGGTCTCAACAACATATTTGATTCTCGATAAATCTCAAAAACCATTTGGGGACAGTGATTTTAATATAATATATAAATATATTATATATATACGTCTATATATATATATTAATATATATATATATATATATGTACTTTTAATAATATATATATATTATATATATATTTATATATTAATATACATATATATATAGATACTAATATCATTAATATTTATATATCCTCACAAGTTTTTGGTATATCGATATTTATCTATATATCGAAATTATCTATAAGGTTCAGATGTATGTTGCTTCTAGCTATACCATAAATATATTACTATATATATATTTGTATTCTCGGATAAAGACATGATATTTGTGTGATTGTATTATATAATCGAAATGTTGGATCCCGGAGGATGGGTTGGCTTTAAGACGTTTAATTATTATTGATTTTTGTATGCCGGCCAACGCACCGGAGTGCGGTGTTTTGTTTTGCTGCGCATGTTGGTGCGCGGTACCACATATTATTCCAGTGTAACGGTAAGGTGAGGTGTGATGCGGAGAGCGGTGCGCGTTGAAGGATAGATGTGAGGTACGGTGGGAAAAAAGTTACCTCGTGAGATGTAGTGCGAAGCGGTTCGGAAAATTCCAATACTAGGCCAATCCTAAATCCAAATTTTCTGAAGATGAATTTTTTTAACAACTGGTGGATTGGAACCTCGAGTCCCGCCGCCCTTTCCCTTGGCGCCGGCACGAGCTCGAACTTTCCCTGGATAGACGATCCTGAGATCGCCCTGACGCAGGCAGACGTGATGGAGGTCTTCCTATCCCGCCTCAGTCCCCACGCTCTAGGCCCTGTTCAATTGTCCTCGTTTTAAAATAGGTCAAAGGTTCAGGAAATTTAAAAATTTTCTATTTTGGGAAATATTTTTGATTCAGGTTTGTGGTGAGTAGTTAATTTAGGGAGCGGACACTTGCTATTGATATTTCTAATTGATTGTAATTATGTTTCAACAATGACTGCATACCATGCTCTGTAAGAGTAGTTAAGAAGGGAGCGTATGTATTGTTCAAAGACAACTGCCTGTTGACCAAATTTTGTATCTTCAATGGTTTTTATATTCCTTATTTTTCTCTTTACTTTGGAGGTGATGTTTATGTGAGAGAGATGGTGATTAAATTTCATATTACTTGTGTGTCATATGTGGTCCCTAATATTGTTGGGATTTTGTTGAGTGGGAGCCTTAGGTTGAAGAGCCTTATTAATTAAGAGTATTACTTGAGGACTGGGACAGCTCTAAAAAGGATCATACGCTTCTGTATTATTCTTGATTATTATGGGTGAACTGGGCAACATTCTTAGGAGGGTTATGCAGCTTCTTAATGAATTATTTAGATAGACTAATGTTAGGAAGCCTGCTTGACCCCTCTAGAATGTCCAGCTCAACCTAATAAAAATAAGAATAATACAAGAGGCCGCATGGTCCTTTTTAGACTTTCCCAGTCAACAAATACAAATTAATAATTAAGGCAGCATTTGCCAGTCTAGATTTTTGTTTGTGGGGAGCAATATACATAAGAGATATACTATGAGGCTTATTTGCATCTACATCTGCCAGTAAAACAGGTAATTAAAAATTAGAAATAACAATTGTAGACATCTCTAGAATGTCCAGTCAACTCGATTATAACAAGATAATACTTAAGAAGCGAGCGGTCCTTTTGTAGACTGGTCCAGTCGACCTAATCAAACTTAATATTGAGAAGCCTCATTGGCCCTCTAGAATGTCCAGGTCAACATTAAAAATTAAGAATTAATTAAGAATAATTTTGAATTATAATATGTTTTAAATGATTAGTATTTATAATTAGGAAGACACATTTTGGGCCTACCTACACTGTCCAGTCAACTGACGATATTAATAATGGTAAGAATAATAATTACAAAGTTGCATTGGCCTCTCTAGATGTCCCAGTCAACCATAATAATTAATAATAAGATAATAATATTAAGAGGCCTGGCCTATCTAGACTGTCCCAGCAACTTACTACTAAGAATAAGATATTTATTCTTAATTTATTCAAAATTTTGAACTGTGCAGTCTAGATAGGCCATGCGGCTTCTGATGATTATTATTATTATTTTATATTTCTTGTATCCATTTCGACAGTCTAGTTAGGCCCATGTGGCTTTTAATTATCTATTTTTACTTAGATTAACTATTATTAAAATATTTCTTAATTCTAATTTTTATGAATAATAAAATGAACATTCTGAGGGGCATGCGGCTTCTCAATTATTAATTTTTATTGGTTGACTGGGAAAGACTAAAAAGGACCATGCGGTTCTTAAGTTTATTCTTATGTACTTTGGTTTGACTGGACATTCTGAGCGTCATGTGCTTCTTACTTATTATTTTAATTATTAATATATTGGTG
>JABUQX010042468.1:0-25000 GCA_015478945.1 Trachelipus rathkii | reverse complement strand
AATATAATAAATTATATTATTTTATATATTTATAATTATTAAAATTTATATATTATAAATTTTTTTAATTATTATATATTATATTGTATTATTTTTATTATATTGTACGTCATATCATTTAATGAATAGAGTCGAGATGTATTAATGTATTTATTTGTAGAATAGTCTCAAATTAATTTTTATTTTATTATATATTAATATTATATTTCATATTGATATAATATTTTATATTATTTTTATATTTATTATTTTAATCAGAAAAACTTACTGAAATTTCTCTTTAATTTATTATTTTTATAAATATTATATTATATATTATAATATCATTATTATGGTTTATAAATATTACTTATCTATTTATTTATTTATTTTAATTATATTTATTAAATATATATATATATATATTATAATTATCATTTAATTATTATTATTTTAATCTAATATTATAATATTATTTAATTATTATTAATTTTTATTATGATATATATTAATTAATTTATAATTTAAATACAAAGTTATGTGTAATTTAATATTTGGTATTATTATTGATTTATTTGAATATATTTTATTTTTTAATTATTAACATTATACATTATTTATTTTTATAATTACATATTTATTTTATTTTATAATAAAATTATTAATTATAATATAATATATATATATATTACTTATTATATATTTATATATGGGTATTATATATATATATATATTAATTATAATATTATTTGTAATTCATTATCTATATTAATTATATATTTTTATATATTATATTATAATATTATATTTTATCATTGTATATATATATATATTTTTTATTATTAATATAGCGGGAGGGTGAGTTATATTTTATTATATATCATTGGAATATACTAATATATTCTAAATAATATATATATACTTGATTTAATTTTATTATATATATTTTTATGTTATTTATTTTATTTATATATATATATATATATACTTTTTTAGAATTTTTCTTTTCTTATATATTTATTTTATATATTAGTTTTTAAATTTTTAGTTTTAATTTTTTTATTTTTATTTTTTTTTTTTTTTTTTCTCTATTTATTTATTTCCTACAAATTTACAATCATTATTTTTTATCTTTTATTATATTTTATATTATTATTTATTTATTATTAATTATTATTATTATATATAATTAGCAATTAGAGAGGAAAATGTATTATGAAATTTATGATATATAATTATATATTATAGATATATATCTAATATGGAATGGCAAGGAGTTTAGCTAGAAAATGAAGTGAGTGTTTTACTAAATAATTAAATAATGAACAATACTTATATATAATATATATTATAAAGTTAATATTTATATATTATATAGTATAAGATATATATTATTAATATATAATATAAATTATAATTTATATAATTATGTCGTGGAGTATTGTGGAATTTGAAGATGGGGTTCAACTGATACCAGATAATTACATACAGATTAATATTAATTGTATGATATGAAAAATAGACATTAGTTAAGCGATAAAAAATAATAATCTGTATATATATAGGCATAATATATTTAAGTATTCTAAAAGGTATAAATTGTACTAATACTATATACTATAGTAATATGAGATTTATATAATTAATTATGTTTATAATATAGATACTTATAGAATATATGGTTCATAATTTATATGAAGGTTTTTTAGTAAGCTCACATATAATAAATAAATATATAATGACTATACTTAATAAATAATAATTATTAGGGTAACTAGTTTATAATATAGTAAGGTAGATAAAAATATCTGACCACTTTATGTTTATGAAAACGCAAGCTTATTATAATTATTATTAATCTTTTAAGGAAAGAATATTATTTGAAAGCGCAAAATCTATTATATATCATATATAATATATATAATAATATATAGAATGAGTCGCAGATTATACTCATAAATATTATATGAGACATTAAATTATTATATTCATACTAGTTGTTTATTTATTTAGGTAGCAATATAATGGTTGATATGTACATAATAATCTGAAGAATAATTTGTATAGTTATGGCTATATACTATGAATATAGTATGTTTACATAATAATGAGTGAGG
Source organism: Trachelipus rathkii (assembly GCA_015478945.1). Classification (NCBI taxonomy): domain Eukaryota; kingdom Metazoa; phylum Arthropoda; class Malacostraca; order Isopoda; family Trachelipodidae; genus Trachelipus; species Trachelipus rathkii. Next base: position 22,904 of record JABUQX010042468.1, on the reverse strand, counting down.
TATACTTATTAATTTAAGAAATTCTTTAACTTATATACTTATAATTAAATATACGTATATATATAATATATATTATAATATATATATAATATATTATAAATATATATAATTATTTAATAATATATATTGAGTATAATATATTAATATAGTATATATATAATAATTATATATATAATATATATTATATTATATATATTATAATTATAGTATATAATATATAATATAATTATATATATATATATAATTTATAATATATAGATATATTAATATAATTATGTTAATTATTATATTAATAATATAGTATATATATATATATATATATTATATATTATATTAATATTATATATATATATAGTTATATAATATATATATTATATATATATATATAATATATTAATTATATATATATATATATTATATATTAAGATATAGTATAATAATATTATTGTAAGGTATATCATATATTATATATATATACAGTTAAACACCCAAAAATAATAATATTAAATTTTATATTTTATTTTATATTATATATATATCATATATATATATATATATAGCATATAGTAAGGTATATTATATATATATTTAGGGGGCAAAACTCAATAATATTACGGTAGTAATAGGTTCATTATATATATATATATTATATATATATAAATTAATATAAGTATTTATTACTTCTTAAATATTTAATAGTATATAGTATATATATATATTATTATATATATATTAATAATATATATATATTATATAAATATATTATATAATATATTATATATTATATAAATAATATTAGTATATAATATATTATATATATATATATATATATATTAATATAATTATATATATATATATATATATATTATATATTAATATATAGTGGTTATTATATATATAAATTATATAGTGTAAGACAACATATATATAATATTATTTATTAATATATATATATAATATTCGCTTAATAAATTAATAGATAATTAAATTATATTCTAAGATAAAGAATTACTATATATATATATATTATATATATATATATAATATTTAGTATATAAGTATATTATATATACAAGAAATCTCATAGTATAATATACTACTCCTAAAAAAAACTATCCTTAAAACTATTAAAATTAGATTTGTGTTATAAAATTTTAAAGTTAGATTTATGATAATATTAGTACTATAAGTTGTACCTTATACGTAATAATATTTAAGGATTATATGAGATAAAATCTTTTACTATATATATATATATTTATTTAATTAATTTATATATATATATCTATAATAATTATAAAAGATTTCGCTATCTTAAAGTTGACTTTCAGTTGTATTGTATATATTATGTATATAGATAGTATAGTCAGTAGCTAATATATACAGATCCTATAGTAATAATAAGTCGTATATAATATATATTCTCTATCCTCATACATAATATTACTATTCATTACTAAGTAATATATATATATATATAGTATAGGTATATATGATATTTATATAGTATATTTCGTATATATATAATCGAATCGGAATATACGTATAATATAATTATAGTTGAAAGCTTATTTCTTCTTTTATTCCTGAAGCATAATATGAAACACGAGGAGTTTATATGATATAGTATAAATAATGCCTAGTAATTATACTGTACAACATGATATGTAAAAATTTAGAAATTGTGATAGTATATACTTATGCAGAACATAATAGAACTTAGCTCCAAGATCTTACTAATTACGGGTATTTTGAAGTTATCATATATATATATATATATATAATATATATAATATATTATGAATATATATATACTATGTTAATATAATTATATATATATATATATATTATATATTATATATTTGAGATAGTTTGATATATAGTTTGATTAATATGGTCTAGTTCCGTGTTCCATCTTGTACCTGTAAGAATTGCATGAGCAGTTTTATTAAGTGTACTTTGTAATAAATGTGAATCTATGAATGTCTAATGTCAATATATTATGTTATAAGATATAATTGGTTACTGGACATGCATGATAAATATTATATATTATTACATTTTATATTGCTTCATATATATAGTATTTTATATAAAGTCACGCATTAGTTGGATTTGGATACTTCTGAAGTGAGTAATGTATAATTCGTTTAATACCATAAATAGTTTATTTGGGTCTAACAATTCCACAAAACCACCGGATTCACTTATGTTGTTTATTTGTTTATAAAGTGCGGTAAATGAAAGAATATAACTAATAATCCTAAGGCGCATATCTATATAAAAATAAATGGGATAAATTCAATTAATAACCGACTTTAAAAAATATATATATATATATAACTCAAAAAATTTTGACACTAAAATAATTAAAAAACTGCAGCAATAACTCTTTTATCAGTTTTTTCTTAATTAATTTTTTATTGGAAATATTTTTAAAAAACTTCGAACAATCATGTCTTTTGTGAGCGATATTAGGTCGCTAAGTTGAATATTTATATTAATAGATGCTTTCATATGTATGACCCTAAAATTAATTTAAGGTATCTATGCAGAATGTAGCTATTCCATTCTGCACCTATCACAGATTACAATAACTGCGTCATATCCCAAATGACTCGTCGATTGAGAATATTGAGGACCATGTGGAGAAAAGTTCTTCATGCGTTTGAACGCGAGTTATTAGTAAGGGGCACACTATTGTAGACCGTCGAATATTCGACACTAGAAGATTGTTTGTCCTTCAATTTAGGGCTTTTTCCCTGATGGTATTTCTGGACAGACATGGATTATAAAATAAGATAATAGACAAATAATGTGTAGAACATGTAACAACTACTAACAAAGTTAGAATATGTTATATAGTATATATATATATATTATATATAATGTTATATATAGTACTATATATGGATATATATATATGTACAATAGATATATATATAATATATAGTATATATATATATATATATACTTAAGATATGATATATTATATATATATAACTATATATATGTTTTTAGTACCCCAAAAATATCTGAAATTAAAAATTCAATTCCAAAATATAATATTACACAATCCATCTATATACAATTACTAAGTACAAAAATGAAAATCCTTCTCTTTAACACTTCCAATACTTATATATATATATATATATATAGTATATATATATATATATATATATATATTATATATATATATATATATATGTATATATATTTATAGTTTGGATAAATATACTGAATATACAGTATAGGTATCGAATATAATGTTAGAATTATGTTTTTGATATATATATTTATGATTTTAATAATAGGATATATTTTAACAGAATTGACATTCCATATTCACGTCAATTCATAGCAGAGCCTAGTTCATTGAAAGGGTATACTCATTGATACGTCAGCAGCAACGAAGCCAATCCTATGCGGAATATAATCCCATCTTCACCTACCGCAAGTATCCGAACTCTGAGACCCTCGCTATTGTTGACGAGAGCTTCAGGTGCTATCTACACAGTATGCAGAGTCGGCGCTCTTTATTATATAGATACTATGAATCAGTTGATTCATATTCTCATAACAAATATTACAATAAATCTAATATATATGTATATGCTATTATATATAATACTTGAATTTATTCCTCTGTAATGGTAATATTTATATGATATATATTTCATATGATTTATACGTTTTTATCATATGGGACTTATATAATATATATGGTCGCGAATGTGGTTTTTCCGTCCCACTGTATCTTTAGAAAAACCTCTAAATGCGTGCAGTAAAAACGGAATACATTGCTGGAATCTTGGTCCAATGCTGGTTCTGGAAATGTAAAAAAAAAAAAAAAAAAAAAAAAAAAAAAAAAAAAAACGAAAATATATAATAATTATATTATCTTAAAATATATTATAAGCATACGATAAGATAATAAACAAATTTTGGAAGTGGTGCTGAGCGGACGTATTCGAAAATTTACCAGAGTAGACAATTGCAAATATATAAATAAATAAAATTATTGTTAATAAGATATTAGTAATATTATTTACGTAACGAAATTTTTAGAGACATTTTAATTTTCTCTAGAATAAAAATAATTATATTGTTCTATTATGTTTTGTCTCTTTAGTAATTTCTACTAAATAGATTCCCGAACGGGGGTATACCGCACCGATGGAGGAGTCGTCTCTCGGGCCTTCGGGAACTTACGGGTGGACTAATTCCCTCCGGGAGGGTCTCCGGAACCCCCGCTCTGTGGTATTTGGGTGTCGCGGGTTCCTCCGCCCTCGCTACGGGGTATGGAAAACGTCCCCCCTATTTTCCCCGTCGGCTCGAGCCCCCAGTGTGCCGTATAAAGCAAAATTAATAGAAAGTCTATTTTATTTTAACGAGTACCAATAAAAAGTCTCTAAATAGGCCATCTAATCATATTTATAATGATTAACAATAATTTTTTTTTATTATTATTATGTTTACATTTCTTAGATGAAATTTTACCCACAGATGTCCAAATGTGATTCCTTTTCGTGTACTAATTGTAGTTTTTAGATTTTTTTTTTTTTTTTTTTTTTTTTTTTGTTTTTTTTTTTTAGCATTCAGGACCAGCATGGGGACAGGCCATCATTCCGAGCCAATGTATTCCGTTTCTCCTGGGTCACGCCATAATGTTTTTAAGATACTATGGACGGATATCGCAATTGCTTGGCCCTATACTTCACCCCTACTTATTCTTATAAATACGTATATACTCACTATTAGATATATATATATATATTAATATGTATTATATTTATAATATATATATTAATTATAATATATATATATATTATTATATTATTTATATTTAAATAATTATATTATATATATATATATATATATATTAATATATATTATAAATATACTATTAATATATATAATATATATATATATATATTTAGAATGTAAATTAAGCTTAATTATTATTATTATTATCATATTATTATTATATTTAATTAGGTTTATTATTATATTATTTATTTTATTATTATTTAATATTATTATTATATTTATTATATCAACTATATTTCTACATCAAAATTCACGTTATAATATATTATATTATTCATATATATATTTACATATCTGTTAGCTTTTATATTATTTTACTTATTATTAATCAATATCATCAATTATAGTCACGATGCATGATTTCTCTTCTAAAGGCCTATTATTATTATTTATTTATAATTATAGTTATAATTAATTATTTTATATGTTATTTTATTATTATTTTATTATAGTATATTATTAATTATTATTAATATTGATGTGATTACTTATCATTATAATATGATTGGATCTATTGAGTCATGTAATCATTATCATTACATTATTATCAGTTATTATCATTATTATTATTATTACTTATCTATTATTATTATGTATTTATTATTAATTTATTTTATTGATTTAAGTTTATTTCATTATTATTATATTATTTTATTTATTTAAGTGTAATTATTATATTATTATATTATTATTATTTATTATGATATTTTAATTATTTCTGCTTATTCGAGATTTATGTCACATGTGTTTCACAATAACTTTAACTATAAGTGGATGTGAAGAATTGAGTTGTCATATAAATGTCTTTTCAATCCTCATTTATTAATTTTAGTCGTAAATATTGAAGAACAATTATGTCGTGTAATGCACAATAAGTGAAAGATCTGATTATAAATTAGTAAGAGTTAAGCCACACATCTTCTATCTTTCCCTTACCGAGAATATTATTAAATATATATATATTTGTGAAATATAAAATTAATTTCTTATAGACTGTGTATATTTTTATATTGAAATATATTAATAGTATATATATAATTAGTGTAATAATTGTTAATAATAGTGTTTGGGAATAATATATATAATATATTGAATTCTATATAGAATACTCACAAGTAGAATATATATATAAATTATATATATATATTATATATTTTCAATACCTTTTCGTACTTATACTTTTTTGTGATATATTTTAAGTGCATTGAGTAAATTTTGAGTTAAGAAAATATTACATACAATTCTTATCTTTCCAATAACATGAGACCTCGTAATTAAAATCTTCTTATCTTATTTATTTGTTCTCAAAAAGTTATTATTTGGAAAGAAATTGGATTCTATTCTATACCATTGTCATATTTAGTATATTAATATTAATTTGTAGCATTTGTATCATAGGTTCAGTTCGCCATAGGTGATGAGAAATTATAAATAGGTTAGTACTTAGTAGATAAATACATAAACATAAAAACATTGCAAATAACATAATGTAGGATTTGAAAATTCTTGGAACTAAAAAGAATCAAGGATTTTTGATTTTGGTATATTTAAGTAGATAGATTAACTACCACACTAAAAGAATTATTTGTAATCATGATGCCAACTTACCCCAAGGAAAATGTGCAGTCATCTATTAATGATTTACTTCAAACATTTATACAATATTTAATAGGATAGTAAAAGAAATTAAATTAATCTTGAAGAAATTAATATCAAAAGAGACGATTTCTATTCATATTTAAATAATGGGTATGGACTCAATTTTATTAAAAAGTTCGATTAATTATTATAGAGTGCGATTTCTTTCGGACAATGCAAAATTGAAATGGTTTATAGATCTATCAAACAATATTTTCACAATTGAATTTATTAATTATTATTATTATTATTATTATTATTATTATTATTATTATTATTATTATTATTATTATTATTATTATTTATTATTATTATTATTATTATTATTATTATTAAAAAAAAACAAATAATTGTTATCCATTAGAAAGAGTGGCGTACTTGGTGAGAGAAAGTTGAGGGGCTACAGCCGTCCCTCCATCCACGAAATTATCCTATGTAGGCCAGTAATTGGAAAGCAATTTTGTTTATCATGGCTTGCTGACATTATTATGATAACTTATAGCTACTGTAGAAAGGCACATAAACATGCAAAGGATTGTAAGATTAAACCTCCATTATCAAAGTCGGTAATTGATCTCTGGTCATTCACTTATTTATTCTATCCGGTATCCTCAGTACTTATTTAGTAAGATTACTGGTTAGTTGTCTGCACTGTTGCATTTTTTGCTAGCTCGGTTGAGAAAAATAGTTGAGAAGGAAAACAATGATTTATATATATATTATTAGTATATATTGTAAAGGTACACTAGTGAGTAGCTAGTACAATATATATGAGTTTATTAGGATAATACTGTGATATAATATAGAAGTATAGATATATAGATAATGATGAAACTAATATATGATTAGAGATAATAATATGAATGAATATAATAAATAGCTATATATATAGCTAATTATGCGTTCTCAAGAATATATATTAGATATATATATATAATCGTTTAATATATATATATATAGTATATTATTATTAATAACTTAAAATAGACAAATAATGAATATTATAAATATAATTATACTTCATAATTTGTAATTAAATATAAAAAAAAAATATATAGTTATTATATATTATTATATATATTTTATAATATAATATTTGGATGAGAAAGAAAATACTAAGAGAAAATACAATAGTAAGTATATAAAGTAATATATATTATTATTTTATATATAATTATGCATATACCGTATACGCTCTTCGTTAGGTAGGTGTATACGGTGGCCTCTAACGTGGTATATTTATATTTTATGAACAGGATTATAGATAGGATATAATCTATATAGTACACAAAATTGTTACTTAATAGTTAATTAAATATAAATATTAATTATATTATATAGTATTATTTTGTTAAATAAATAAGTATTAATTCTGAATTGATAATATTAAAATATATATATATATATGGCGACGTTTACAAATATCCTTTTCTCATTTCTCTCAAGGCTAGAAAGAAGTAAAAATTATTAAGTAAGTAGTTTAAGTTTAGAAATCGATTAGAATCCCTATTTTCATGAAACGTTGTATGTGAAAAAAATTAAAAAAAACGGATTAAAAAATTGAAGAATTTACAAAACAAACTAAGATAAATATATAATTACATCATATAAAAATAGATTAGAACTAAACTATATGTACCTTTCATTCAGAGATTAAGATATATTTATATACTATGTAGTAATTTATAATACCTATTTAATTAATATTATATATGAGTTTTACTAATATCTATATAATTTATCTTTATCAATACTTTGTCTGAGAGTTTGTACACGTTTGAGTATACTCTTATATTCCTCCATGGTAATTAAGTATATAGGTATTTTATATAAAATTAAATATTTACAATTGTCTAGTGTGGTTATTACATATCAGGGTGACATAAGTGACTTGTACTTATATAATGAGTAACGTATTGCATAAACTTTTGAGTATACGATTTTTTGTGATATAAACCATTATCTTGTACCTTTAACATTTGTCTCTTTCGGACTCTTATCATTTTTCTTTTAAACAAAGTACGACATTAGGAGATGCCAGTTTTGATTTCTAAATATTCTTTTGTTAGATGTTGAGAAGTTTAGACAGATAATGGTTTAATCATTCTAGAAATTTTAAAGTGATATTGACTTTCAAATATGGCAATGTAATCATCGAGTAAAGATTCTTAAGATAAGCCTTTTCGATTACAATTGTCTATTTTCATTCATTAATCTGGTTTATCAACATATTGATTACAAGAAATATATACACATATCTAACAGTTAAATAAAAAAAATACTGTCATAGGAAAAGTTTTACCTATTTCATAAAGTTTCATGAAATTTGACAAACGTTTCTAAGAGAAGTGACAATAAAATTCAACAGACAGAGTCAATGCAAAGAAGCACTTGAAACCGAGACGATTGTCCATATATTTATCTTATGTGATCACTGTTTGGATAACCTTTGAAGTTTAGTTGCGATCATTGCAATTGCAAAGAAGTAGGATGCAATTCCTCTTAGGTGTGAGATAAAAACAAAACTAACACTTCTAAGAACCCCGAATTATGCAACTAGGTATAAACGCATAGTAAAATATGGGAGCAGACCATTGTACTTGTACTTGCTAGTATTCATAAAACCAGCAAGAGTACTTTACTCGGTAAACCTTCTAACCAAATTTGAGCCTCTTTATACTGAGTTGAACATTATGCTAGTTGGTTTTTTTAATCTTGGTACTCTTACATGAGTTCTTGGTACTTGCAAGACTTTGGCATGGTTAACTTGCCAAAATATTTTTTATTTTCTTTATCATTTGCCTACGTATTGATATTCTTATATATTCTTTTTATGATTAAAATGATTTGACTTACTAAATTAAATTTCCAGATTTTTAGTATTTCTTAAACAAAAACCTTTCTTAATCTTCTATATTAAATAAAAAAACTGTTGCCCGCGAGAATTATAATGTAAAATTATTTATAATAGAATTATATATGATAATATATATAATATATCATTGTAAAGTTTGATATAGTTTAATGATAATATGTTATATATATTGAATTGACTTTGCAATATAGTATAACTCTCCTAAATAATGCTATAATACTACATTAATAATTGGTTATATAAATATCATATCACACTTTTGTCCCCCGAAGAACTGGGAGTAAAGTGTATAGTTTACAAGAAAAACAGTAAAATGTAGTAGAAGAACTAATGATCTATCTCGAAATGTCTCAGATAGAAAGACCTTTTTCTTAATACATCTCTCATATTAACTTAAATATTGTAATAACTATATTTTTAGTGGGAAAGTTGCCGCATACTCAAGTTAATTATATATTCCACCCTAGATGATCTTCATCTCTCTGGAGAAACCTGTGACGGAATCTCATTTCTAAACTGCCTATTGGACATCTCATGCCTAATGTGGGTGTCATCCCTTGCCAGGTGGGCCACACTCTAATCCATAGTACACTCACAATAAACACTCTTGACCATATTTCTATATACTCCTAATATTATTTATACTAACTTTATTTTTTTCTCGCCCAATTCGACTCAAATCATCACATATTCATACTCCTTTACCTGTACATTCTTTTGACTTTATTCAATCCACGTTTTTTTCTTCGGTCTCCACTAGCCAGATCTGATTCCATAACACTCATCATCTAACTTATTAATACATTCGCATTATATCTAATCCGACTATCATCCTTCTGCTAACGATTTATCACAATATACTATTTTTAATATATACTATTTCTTTGAATAATTGTTTACATTTATTTATCCTTTATTTTATATACTTTCAATTTAACTTGTATAATACGTTCATTCCATTCATTTTATCATAATTTATCTTTCTCTCATCTAACACGCCTAAGATTGTCCATCTGAACACATTGTACTTGTATTTCGAGTAGCCCTTTTCTGCTTTCATTCATGACTCATAGTCTATTACTATCATTATTTTTATAATCATTATTATACACAGTGTATAACTAACATGACTATTATCTCACGCGAAATAGACACTAGTCCGCACTCAGACATGTACATGTATGCCTATGTTAGGAGAATATGATTATATTGTTTATTAATTTTATGTCGATAAGTGTGAGTGTATCATCTCTCTGATATGAGTGAAGTAACTTAATATTTGGCGGAAGAATTTAGGTGCGTTTAGAAAGTGGTATCTAGAGTGTCATATGTGTGATGATCAAATTTGTAAATCCATATGTATACTACAATATAGATTTGGAGATTATAATCTAGAAGGTGAGTGAAGTACAATGTAAATACTAAATTATCATTATTTAGGAATCTTATATGTAATCTTTGCCAACAGCGATTATTAATAGTAGTATTAAATAGGAATCTATGCATAGGTGTTAGTATCATGATGGTGTTTTGAGTTAGTAATTTATTCTATTTGAATAAGAATTCACTAAAAGTTTATTGTGTTGACGATTAAGTGAAGTGCTGCTGATATAGAATAAGGAGTCGAAATGATTATTTAAATAATTTTAATAGAGTGTGGATATGTGTAGTAACTGTTGGATGTCGAGTTAATTGTCTTCCTGTAGGTGCTAAATCTCTATTCTGATATTTATGTGATGAGGTATGATTGAATATAGTGTGATAGAGGTTAGCAAGGAATAGAATTTACGTATAATGATATGGATAAGGATATGAGAGTGTGAGGATATTACTACTCATATCTATATATTTGAGTGTGGAATGATATTTTGTGTTTATTTGGCGACATCGAAGATTATGAGTTATTGTAATGTAGGACATTATTATATGTTATGAGAGATTATGGTTATTATTATTTTATTATTTAGATTAGCTGTAGTGTTTAAAAAGTAAAAGTTGTTTTGAAATGTATTAACACGTATATTTCAGTTAGATAACCGTTTCAGGTTAATGGTTGTTGGTTGTTAGTTGTTGTTGTTTTGTATGTTTGGTGTGTTGTTATGGTACAGAGCTTCGCTCGGTTTTAAGTTTGTGTTAGGTATTGTTGTGTTGGTGCAGCTGGGTATAAAAGTGTGGCTTGAATTTATAATATTTGTAGTCGAGTATGTATTGTCTGATGATAAGGTGAGCTTGATGATGCATGTTAGTGTAGTAGGAAACATTTGTTGATATGTCTTAAGGGGCTGGTGCATTAAGATCGTTGGGTGGATGTATAAGGGGTTTACTATTTTGTTGTGATTGTGTGTTCGCTCTGTTTGTGTGTGTGTGTTGTTGTTGCTTATCAATGTGATGGTGTAGATGTTGTTACCTCTCCGTTGTTAAGTTGTGATAGTAGTGGGTATGTATTGTCTTGGAATAAGGTTATAGATCTAAATTACAATGTGTTCAGCATCGGACCTAGTTCTAGTTGGTGGTTATCTTGTTAGTGGTTGTTTGAATGAAGATATATTGTATGTTTTATTGGTTGTTGTTGTATGAACTTGATTTAGATAGGTGTGTTTTGTGTGGTTGTGGTGTATGTGGTGTTGTTGTAAATGTGTAGTAATTATAATGTAAGTATCGGTTTGGATTTTAGATGTGTTTCTGGCATGTGGATAAGTGTGTGTTGTTGTTGTATTGTGTGGGTTATGAGCTTAGATGAATGGTCTGTTGATACGGATGTGTTTATATTTTGCGTAAGTATTATTGTTAGGTTTCGATCTCGGTCTTGATGGAGTACAATGTAGAACTACAGTGGATTGAGTCAGAAAAGAATGCCTGGAGAGAAGAATAATGTGTGAATATGATATTGGCAGAGGCGAGAGTATAGTGAACTATACACAGTGAAGTGAATGGTTGGGTATTTTTTGATATGGAGGTATGGTTGTAGCCACCTGGCCATGGATCATTATTCATTAACAATCACTCAATTTGACGATTTATTATTGATGTTTCATAAAGATTATATGGTACTTAATCTGCACTCATATTATTTGATTATTATTAGTTTCTCGTGAAGATTTGTAGAGTTAGGTTTTTACTTGTACTAGGACGATGTTTCTCATAATTTGATTACATTAATAGGAGTGTGGCGTAATAAAGTGCTCGGCTTCTATTATTACTACTTATGTATTGCATTATTCTATTTCTACTATTTATGTTTCGGTATATATGTTACGCACCATTGTCCTCCAGGTCTATTATTATCTATTTGGGATCAATATAAGCATGATGGTGAATTATATGATTGTATATAGTTATTGATTTACGATATTAACTTGATCATTTGATACGATTGGATGATGAATGATGATGAGTACTATATTACTTTATTATATAATTACTTATAATTACTTATATATCATATATAATTATATAATTTACTATTAATTACTTAATTACTTATATTTATAATTTATACTTATATTTTACTATTATATTACTTTTTACTTATAATTATATATAATATTATTATTTCAAAGTTTTCATAAAGTACTACTATATTATACTCCTTGTTCACTTGTACTTTTTAGCTACAAATTTATCTTGTCTCTTACTATTACTTGTTTTTTATTTTTTTTTTACTATTTGTACTTTAATATCAAATTTCTAGAGTTACTTTCACTTGAATCTTAAAAAATCTAGAATATACTCTGTATTTGTACTGTAAAACTATGATATATTATATAGACTCTTGATATACTCTCAACTTACTTATCTAGATTATAAAATTATGTATTTATCTTCTATTAAAATTTACATTTTTATTAATTAAATTTTATTTTATATTATAATTATAATATTAATTTTTTATAAATTTATATGTATTAATTGTTTTATGTTTTATACTTTATAGTTATATTTATATATTTTAATTGTTATTAATTTACTTTATATTTATTTATTTATTATTAATTATTATTATATTATATATAATATTATTATATAATAAGTAATTTAATATATATATTTATTTATATATTAATTATTAATTAACTGTTGTATTTAGTATTTTGTGAAATATTACTATTTTATATCTAGTTTTATTTTATATATATATTATTTATACATATTATATATATTATTATAATAAATATATATTATACTATATATAATAATCTGATAATTATACTTAGTTGATACTATTATAATTCAATATATATAATTGATTATGTGACTATGATCTATTAATATTATTGAATTTATTTCAATATTATATTATTATTGAGATTATTTATTTATTATAATTTATATCATTTATTTAATTATCTTTTAATTATTATATATTTATATATATATATTATTTTATATTATATTATATTATGTATATATTATTAATATATTATATAATTATATATATAAATTAATATATATACATTTATTCTATGTTATTATTATTATTATAATTATATTATAAATTTTAACATATATATATATTATTATATAATATTATAAATTATTATATTATAATTATTTTGTTATATTATTATAAACATAAAATATAAGGAATGTTTTGTTTGGCATTTAATCACAAATATAAATGATTCAATACAGATTATTTTATTATTATATTATTTATATTTATATTATCATTAATTATTATTAATTCATAGTTTAAGCCAGTATAATACATTATTATTATAATTATATTATTATAATTCAATTAAACCATAAAATGCTTTTCTAATTGTATGTATAGGAAAATATTCGATTTGTGACATTTCTCTCTCACGGTGCATGTAATTATCCATTTATGACGTCTAATTAGCCCTCTCTCTCTCGCCCTTATATACCACTCTCCGTGATGTTAAGTTATTATATAATCTAAATTATTATTATCAAGTTTAATTAAATAAGTAGATATATGAAACAATTTTCTTACTACTTCACACTTTGATGTAAATGTAATGACAGGCCCCAGGTTTCTTAATAGTATACAAATTTTTATTTATTTTTTTTTTTTTTTTTTTTTTATTCTTTAATTCATTTCTTATATGACACTGATGTCATTAAGCAATTATCAAAGGTTTGAGATATTTTTATATATTATTATTAAGTAATTTGTAATTTATATTTATATGGTGGTTATTGAATGTAGAATAAAATATATGGTACCCTATTATAATTGGAATTATATTTTTAGAATTATCTCTACATTTTTAATATTTTTTACTTTAGTTAAATTTTTCTTTAGATATATTAATTATATTATTATTTATAATTTATATATATAATTATTGTATTATTTATTATCAGTATACTTTATATATATATATTACATATACAAATATCCGATTTCCTGGGTCGAGATTAAATTTTTCTTTTATTTTCAAATATATAGTAAGTATATGATACTAGCAATTATTAAGATGCTGATAAGAAAGATATTGAAATATGTATGCATAAACTATTCAAATATAATTTTTTTATGAATTAAGCCAAAATATTTGTCTATTTGCTAATGAGTGTAAATGAAAACTGATTTTAGAGTTGCTCGATCGAGATGAGACACAAAAAGCAAATTTCAGATGTGGTAGAGGTTAAAATAAATGTTTATGTGCGGATAAAAAATTTAAGCGTTAGCTAGACATTGGTTTTGCTTCACTACTTATCAGAGTAGATTTATCGATAGGGAAATTAATTATCATACAAGAATATATAACTCATGAACTTAAGTAAGGGCAGTAAACCGCATAGCTGACCTATATGGATTCGACGAGCTCAGTTAAAACTGTAAAAGTTGTAAAATATACATATATGAAATCGTATATTGGTATCGCGAAGATAAATGTCTGAATTTTCGAACCTACATGATATACTTTTGACATAAGTTTCGTTAATCATATGTATATATCTCTTTGTGTATTTTAAAAGATTATATAGAGCCTTCTAACTCTCCTCATTCTAGTCCTTTATTAGTAATCGGTTCGCTGTATTACTTATTATTCAATGAAAATCGTAAAATTTCGTAAAATATGTATACTATTTATTATTTAATAATATTATCCTTCTTTATAAAAAGTTAATGATAAGTATTATTCATCTATATGATAATTTATTGTTTCATAGTTACATAATTATTAATACAATATATATTTGAATACAAAAATTGTCAAATGAATATACCATTATAAAGTGTAATGAAGGTGTGTATTGTTATTGTTATTGTATTAGTTGTTATTAATTTATCTACATTGTCTATCGGATACACTAATAGGAAGTGAAATTAGTTACTTGATGTTTGTATATAATTCATTAATAATATTTGATCTTATTATACCTGAAATTACAATTTTATCTACTTCGAAGGTACAACTCAGGCGGTTCCAACGTTTCTTTCTCACTTTATCATGTCAGTAATGATGTTACCAGAAGTCCACTATCCGTATAGATGTGCTTTGTACAAGTCCTCAGATTTTTTTTGTATTTCTAGTTCTGGGTCCTGAGAAAAATGCATTATTGTGTACATAATTTTTCATATTTATTTCATACATTATGGAAGAGTTTTTAATATTATTCGCATCGAGTAGGCTAATTCGTGTGCATTTTATGGAGGATGTTGTATATGTTCCATTATTGTATAATGTTTTCATTCGTCCAGAATATATATTATTATTACATTATAATTTTGTATGTAGCTTCATTTACTGTGTGTGACATAAGAAGAATTGATACTGCGTATTTCTCGTTGTGCTAGATTTAGCTGATATATGTAATCTATTTTCGATGTCATTTATCTGATTCTGCTGACTTTCAGTTTTTTTCGAAAGTCGTTCTCTAATAATATAATACAATCTTTTGTAAAAAGATATCAGTGTAGTAACTAGTTTACTTGTCTGAAATGTTACAATTACATATACTTTTCTCTTTATTTTTATTTCATTTATGTGACCAAAACGAAATTACTCAATGTATGTCCAGTTTGGTATCTGGTAAAATACTCTCAGATTGTTTTTCAACTTGGACATGCTCATACATAGTGCTTTCAGCTTCGGAGTCATGAGAGTGAGAATTTATTATGTGAGTAGTAGTAGTAGTTGCTGCAGTAGTAGTACATTTTGCCGTTTGGTTGTTTCAGGATCGTACCCAAAAAACCCATAATTACATCGTCTGTTCATTAACTATTATCCAAAAATCTTGTGCTCCATTCGAGTATTTCAAGTAATCGATAATAAATATGTGAGATCTCTGATCATGTCTCGGTGATTTCTGCTCACAGACACTGATTGTTCTGGCAAAACCCCAAAATAAACCTCACTTAATTTAGCATATGTACTCAACGCCTAGGCTGCGAGACTGTATGTCTTAAAATTTCTACATCAGAACTGCATTTTTATCTATAACCATTTATCTACACTCGCCTTACTCTTTGATCAATCTGACCGACATGCTTCTAACTCTCTCACTAGTTCAATCCTACAGAGCATTCTATCCGACAACTATTTACTATATATGCAGTTTGAATTAACTCGACTACTGTTTCTTCCGTAGTCTTAATATTGGAATGGCGTCACGTACTGATCTCGAAAAAATTATTTCCTCAGTACCTTTGAAAGTCGTCATTTATCTACTTACTAAAGACAATTCTCACGTTTCTACCGACTGAGAGTGGCATGCTAACCTCATCGAGTTAAGCTATCCGGTGCTTTAAAGAAGCAAATTGATATATAATAATAATAATATATTAATCATACTAATAATAATAATAGTATAATAAATAAGTAGTGCAAGACTATGTATTAACTCCTTCCACTTTATTTTTCAGAGAAAATATTCATAAATATTTTAGACTCATACGTAATTAATAATAACTCATGACTCACTATAGATTCATAATTAAAATAATTTAAATCTTAGTCTTTTATCATGATAAAATAATATAATAATAGATTAAAACTGGTTCTACAACCATAAAATAATAGGAGAGAATCTAAAAGAAGCAGCATATAGAGTGATAGCTCATAAAATAATAATAATAATGAAGTAAGAGAATATAAATAGAAACACAATAATCTAATCACTATCAATATATAAATAAACTAGTAATAAAAGTGCAAAATAATAGAGAGAACATTGACTTAATAATAAATCTGGTTCTTAATAAAAAATTAATTAGGTAGTTTATTATTGACAGGAGTATGTAAGAAAAGAGACTAGAGAGAGTAACTAGATACCGCAACTCGATACGACACGGGAGGAAAGAACAATAAACACAAGAGTACGGATCAGTGAGAAATAAAGTTCAAGGTTTTAAGAAACATAAGAGCTAGTTGGGACAGAAGAGAGAAGGATACAGAATATCATAAGTAATAAGGAGAGAAGTAAAGTAAATGAAAGAAGAAGAGAAGATAGAGAAGTAAAGCAAGTAAGAAAAGAAGATAGTATAGAATAGATAGTGATAAGAAGTAGAAAGAAGGATGATAAAGTAAAGAAGTGGAATAGAGAAGAAGAATGAGAACGTAAAGAAAAGAAGCAAGGATTATTATTATATTTTATATAATTATAGTGAATTTAGTATATATTATTATGTTATTCTTATATTATTTTTGATCAGTGATCTGCTTTATTTGTGTTATAGTGTTATTAGTCTCAATGTAATTATATTGAGTTCAACATGTATTCACTATATTTTACATTGCTTCATTTATGTGAACTCTCCTTAAATATAATTATTATATTAATAATAAAATCTAATAGTTTCTCTATTATATTATTATTATATATTAGTTATATTATTATTTATTATTATTATTATTATGTATATAATTATTATTATTATTATATTATAATTAATCTATTATTTAATTATTATTATATATGTATTTTATATTATTTATTATTATATTAATTTATATAATTATTAATTTATTATATCAGTATTATTAAATTTAATTATTATATTAATTAATTATTTATTACTTATTATTATTTTAATATTAGTTATATTATAATTAATTATATTAATTATCTACTATTAGTTATTATTATTTAATTATTATTTTATTATTTCATTATTATTATTAATATGTATTAGTATTATTATTTTTATTTATATTATTATATATTATTATTATTTAATGTTATGCTACTTACTATTATTTAGATAATCAAAATAATTAATTTATATTAAATTTCTTTTTTTCCATTTAAATCTTACTTCTTATAATATTAGTTATGTTTTAAATGTAAATTTATTTATATACCATTTTTTTATCTTTTAAATGTATTTATGTTATATCTCGATAATCCTCATTTCGTTTGATTTTTCTAATTATTTAATATTTTATTTTATATTTTTTTTTATAATTTGTATACATTTTTTACTTTATATCTTTAATAGTCAGAGTTACATATTTATATCTCCCCATTTTACCTTATCATAGTTTGGATCTCTGATAAACCCTTACTTTTTAAAAGTATTCTACCTAAATAAAGTATTAGATTAGGTCGCTTTTTATATTTATTACTATGCTCACAGTACTTACTTCACAGAATATCTGAGATTCACGCAAAATTTATTCACAAAATATTTTATTTTATTCATCGTACATAAAGAAATATCTTTCGCAATTTCGTTTTCGATCATTTGCCATCTTTTAGTGATATTTAATATGTTTCAATTAGCATAATATTGCCGGCTTACTCTCATCTGTTTAATTTTCAAAAAAAGGAATTTCGGTTTATGAGTCAAAATGATTTCAACAAAATTTAACTTTAATAATATGCTCATGATGAGATAGATTGTCGATTACAGAGAATTTAATCTATTATAAGTGATCTAGATATATTAGGCTTACATCAATTTCTAACTCTCATCCTTTTTTAAATAGTATAGCGATTACGGGGCAATGTAAAATTCTCGTGATAGTCAAATAAAAATAGTTATCCCTTAATATTCTATAGGCTAAAGGATTTGCGCGTATTTTGACATTCGACTAATTCACTAAGGTATAGGCTAATTGACACTTTCTTTATTAATATATCCATTTAATAATGTATATAATATTAAACCATATAATTATAATAATAATTAGATAATATAAATTTAATAATATTTAAATAATATTAAATATATATAAATTAAATATAATTAATAATATTTTAGGCAACTTATAATTCATACTATATCTATTATATGATCATTACATTTATATAGTATATTACCATTATATAATTATTTGAACTTATACTTATTGAGAGCTAGGTAAATAAAACTTGTCTGATTACATAATCTTCTCGTGCGCGATATAGTTGAATTGACTTATTATAATGGAAAAATCATTGACTCACACGGAAATAAGGCCTACTTAAGAAAATGTTCTAATATGATAATAATAACGCATCTTAGCAATATAAAAAATAATCAAAATCTATATTTTTCTTTCAGGCTACTAAACCGTCACTCCCTTCTATGTATATAAGTTTTAGTTAAAACTATATGGTTTGTATTCTGTTTGGTTTCGAATGCCTTTCTAAGGTTTTCTCATAGAAATGTTTTACATAAATTCTTTTATCGTATAATGTCTGTATAAGTACCTATTGGAAATCAATTGTTAGAAATGTAGCTAAATACAGTCATGAAAATGATTCGATAATTTAGATAAATTATATACATTATCTCTATACCTATTGTCGCTTTATATTAATATATATATATAATATATATAAATATAATATATATATATATAGTATTAATATTATATATTAATATATATATATATTATTATATATATGATTAATAATATATATATTATTATATATATTTTTAATTATTATATATTGATATATATATTAGTATAATATATATATATATATATGTAAAATAATAATTATATTATAATATTAATATAATATATTATAATATTTATATTATATTAATATATATAGAAAACATATATTATTTATATATATATAATATAATATATATATATTAGATATATATATTAAATATTAATATATAATACTCTAACCGTACTATATTCAGTATATATATAATATATATTATATATTAATATATATCTGCGTTACGCGTTTTATAATTCCATCGATTCCTATTAAAATATTTACAAACAAATAACCGCGTATTTTGGTTCTGGTATTATTGGTTGCACGGATGCTATAGGTTGCGGTTGTCTCTATGGTTATCATGATTGTGCGGTTGTGCTAGAAAAACAAAATTTATACCCATTTTGCTTTTATTTATACTACTAGCTACGTACTACTACTCACTAATTTAATTTATTATTAGTATTATATTTATATATTATTATTATATATTAATTATTTAATATTTAATTATTATTTATTATTATTCTTATTATTATTAATTATTATTATTCTATTTATATATAATAATTTAATTTATTATGTTATAATTATATATTATTAGTTATTAACTGTTTATTATTAATAACTCATTCAAAAAAATTTTTAACTTTCAGGTCGATTATAATACATATTTAATTGGGCACTTTAGTCACTATTAGTTTATACATAGAGAGCTACAAGAAGTGCTGGTAACGAGGACCCATGCATAATTGTAACTAACACTCAATCTCACTCCTCATCTATACGGCATATATGTAGATACCTGTTAAAATAATAGTATACTGACTATAAAGATACTTTCATTTATGAATAATATACTATACTGATATTATGTTATTAATTTATTATTTAAGAAGATGGCAATGTTTAGATTCGTATAAGAATATAATAATTTTTGCATCACTTCTTACCTGATTAATCATCAATTCTTATTTACTCGTCAGGAAATTACAATTACCTAAACACCCGCTTTGAAAAGTTGTTCAGCTTGTACATTACTACCCACATGGTGACTTGACAAAATTTTTAGCTATCAATCTTCAACTCTTTGAATAGTATTGTATCAATTTCTCTCTCCACCACATTAGAGGATCATTTCGGATAAGAGCCTTTTTTTCTTTTTGGTATTTTGCTATTTCATCCAAAACACTTTCATTAGGCTCTATTTTTGTCATCACTATTTGATGTCAAATGAACATTCATGGTTTCAAATCAAGAAGTTTCTGGCTTGGATGTGTGTTGATTATTTAAAATCACCAATGAACATGGTAACTGTTATAAATTTCTTTATATAGGTAATTAGTCTTAAGTAATAGTATTCTGTTCCCTTCTTGTTAATTTAAGTTTTCGTTGATCTTTGGTATTTATTTATCTTCTTGATATCAACCTATTAATATTTGTAGTGCCAATAATATTCTTTTACTGGATATCTAAAAGTCATCCTTAGATTATACGTTGCAATTATTGATTAACTAAATAAGAATGGAGATATATTTTAACCATAATTATCAAATATCTTCGAGGAAGTTTAATATACCATAAATTTATATGGTTTCTTCCCAATAAATCTAGCTTTCCTCACCAATCCTCGAGCTTGACATCGTGGTGAAAACTTGTTTAACGGATATTAACTATAGAAAGAATTACTTTAATATATAGAGACGAAATGATAAGTATGTAAAACTTTTTAAGTATAACTCTTTGTAAAATCTATTTTACCAATATAGTATATTGGATAATGTACATTTATTGAATTAGTATTATTAAATAAAAAATTAAGAAGATAGTTATATAATCCTAGAGAGATTATATTTAAGGAGTATTAACTAACAAACCGAAATTTATTGATTTTCTAATATAGATTAAATGAAGTGCAGAGAGGGATAATTTATGTTAAGGCATAGGTAGAGTAATATATTTATAAGATATACTTCTGACAGACCGCAATTGCGGTGTAAAGATACCGCGACTAACCACGTGTTGGCACTAGGTTTGCACGTTGTGGTTGATGTATTATAATTTTAAGTACCATAGACTATATTAATATAGTAGATATATATATATAAACCGCTAGCGTTGTCTAAAAATAATGTACACGGTTTGATCCGTATTTGCTCAGGTTTTATCGGTTAGTGAGTTTATTCGATTGCGAACATCACTCAAATAACAGAAATTATCGTGTGCAGAATAAAGGTAAATGAAGAAATTGATCTTTATTTATATAAATAAATGTGTATAATCAAATATATATATATATATTTATATATATATATATACTGTATTATATATATAATATATATATATATATATATTAATATAATATATTATATTAGTATATTAATTATATAATAATATTATATATATATATTAATTATATATATATCATATATATATATATAATTAATTATATATAATATAATGTGATTAGATTTGTTAAGTATATACTATATATATATATAATTGATATATATATAATTTATATAATATATTATATATATATATATACATTATATATATATATAATATATTAATTATTATATTAATATATATATTTATATATAAAATATATAATATGGATGTGTACCTACTCAAGAATTATTGCTTATAACTCCTTTGATATTATTATATATATATATGATTAATACTATATATA
>JABUQX010042467.1:15000-48530 GCA_015478945.1 Trachelipus rathkii | reverse complement strand
ACGCTTGTATATATACTAGGACTATATATATTTATTCCTATACTATATATTATTTATATTTTATACTACCTCATATTATATTCATAAAGTTATGAGAGTCTCACTCCTATTTTATATAATTAAATATTTATCCTCCATTTACTATATTATAGATAATTATACTACTATATTCCTATACTTACTCCCCTCCTCATCTACCCCATAATTCTTATCTACCACTATAACTATAAAACTATAACTTCTTGCATAATAATAAAATTATCTTCCATTTATTCTATATACCCTCTCCTCATTCACACTACCTAATCATAAAATAAACTTTTTACCCATATATAATTTATTCTATAATTAATAAATACTCTTAACTTAAAATAATAAATAATATTTATATTAACTATCCCCCTACCCAACCTTTACTTTCACCTCTCCCTATTTTCCTCATCCTCCTATTTCCTACACTATTTTATCCCCATTATGTTGAATAAATAATAAATTAAAATTAAAAAATAATTAATATATAATAATTATAATTAATTATAATATAAATTAATATTTATAATTATTTATTAAATTTTAATAATATTTAATTTAATTATCAATTTTTATAAATAACATAATTTAGAATCATTTTATTATTATTAAAATATTATTAATAAAATATAAATATATATTTATATAATATTTAATTAATAATTTTTTTTATAAAAAAAACTTATATCATGTATAATTATATTTATTATAAGATATATATAAAAAATAATAACAGATAGGTTATATAAGCTATAAAGGGATAACATAAAAAATAAGTTATAAATATAATATAAAATAAATTACTTTATACTCTATTTTTATACTCATACTATATTATATCATCATATATATAGTCGTTTCATTTTACAATAATATAATAATAAAAAATAATAATATAAATAATATAATTAATTTTGTGTTAGAACATATAATGAGAAAGTAAATAATTAACTGCCTTCATAGTGTATAATAGTACATAAAATTTAATAATATATCAACTATAAATTTTTAAACCCTATTTTTCTGACTAATTGAAATAATGATTCTATCATAAAAATAATAAAAATCATTGGTAGAGTGAATAAATAAAAAATACTACTTATAAGAAAACGAGAACCCATAAAGGA
Source organism: Trachelipus rathkii (assembly GCA_015478945.1). Classification (NCBI taxonomy): domain Eukaryota; kingdom Metazoa; phylum Arthropoda; class Malacostraca; order Isopoda; family Trachelipodidae; genus Trachelipus; species Trachelipus rathkii. The sequence continues at coordinate 47,373 of JABUQX010042467.1, read as the reverse complement.
TAATAATGTGTAAAATAAAAAAATCTATCTATATTTTTACTTATATATATCCTTATTTTTTATACATCATATATTGTGATTTCAAAATATAAAACAGTAAATAAAATAATAGCGAGATAACTTTATAAGTATATAATAAACGTATACGATATATAAAGTAAAGTTATAAAGTGGAGATTGTGGTCATATTATATTCTGACATATGCACAAAAAAAAACATGATATCAACTTCCTCTGACACAGTGTGTCACACCCGTGGAATGGTGCACATTCTTTCATTTGCTCGCCATATGGCAACATTGGCACCACATTATGCTTTTTTCAAAGGCTTTGGAACGTGTTCAAAAAGGTACCACGTGAGTGGGTATTTAAGGTGCGGTGAGATCTTCGGGAATATTTTAGATTACTGATATAGACGCATCTCTGCGAGAAATATTTCGAGGTTGCGCTGAACTCATTATGGGTGGTATTCTCCGTGATGGGCTTAGCCAAAATACCAGTTCTTCTTGATTGGTTTTACCCTTGAGCGTTTACTAAAAATTGGCGAAATTTTTGTTTAAAGGGTCGGGTAGGAAAAGGAGGGCCCCCCAAATTTACCTTTTTTTACCGAATTTGTTTAGTGAAATAAATGGAAAGGATTCAGAGTCTAATTTCTAGAACGGTATTGGTGTTGTGGAGAATTCTTTATGTGGCAAAAAAATGGGGAAATAATTAAAACAAATTAAATAGTAATCTTTATATAATAGTAATAATAAATAATAAATTCATAAATAATTAATTATTGGTATCAAATTAATTTATAAAGTCATAGTAAAATCAAATTTTAATTGTATAAATCGAATAACGATTAATTTTAAGAAAATAAATTACTTTTAAAAGTAATTCAATTTTTTGGTTTCGGGTCGTGGTCTCTCGGGGAAAAGATTTGGAGATTTGCTAGAGTATTCCCCAACTTAGCTTTAAAACTTCTAATTTAAGTTAACCTTGTTTTAATTTTTTTGGGGAAATTTTTGGCCTGATTATTTTGTCCAGGTTTTTAGGAGGGACCTTAGGATGAAGGGATATATTTTTGTGTTTAGTTTTCCAATATTTACAATGGCTAAAATTTAAAATTAACCATTAGAATTTTTTAGTTGGTTTGGGGGGGGAAAAAAAAAGGGGCTTGTATATTTTTTTTATTTTAAACTTGGCAACTTCTAGTTCAGAGTCAATGAGTGACAATCAAAAACCATCGAAGCAGGAAACAACCAAACAACAAACCAAAAAAACAAAACAAACCAAACCAACCAAAAACCAAACCAACCAAAAAACAAACGGCAAACATTTCAAATACTTACAAAAAAACAAACACTTTTTTTCAAACAACAAAAACAAAAAAAAACTTACAAAAAAGCAGCGCAACACATTCCAAAACAACAAACAACATTTCAAAAAACCCAAACTGCAAACACAAAAAATTGCAAAAAAAACAAAAACAACAAACCCATGGGGGGGGGACATTTCAAAACAAAACAAACCAGCATTTTTTAAACGAGGGGGAAATTAATTTTTATTTTGTTATGTTTTTATTTGCAAAAAAATTATTTTGACTTGGAAATACCAAAATAGGAATTCAAATTAGTTCAATTAAGATTTATTGGGAAGGGGTTAGGGGGTTTGGACTGGGAGGGCTTTTGATTTTAAAAAATTGACTTTACGAGGATTTAATGGGCTTAGGGGTAATTTTGTAAAAAAAAATTGTAAATTTTTAGTATTAAAAAAACCATTTTTGGAAAAAAAGGGGGGAATTAATTTTTAGGTTTAAAAACAAAAAATTGTTTTAAAAAGGGGAAAAAACAATTTTAACAAAAAGTAAATTTTAAAAAGTTTTTCGTTTATTGTTATTTTACAAAAAAATATGGGAACTTGGAAATCAATTTAAGATTTCCCCAATTAAGATTTTCAAAATAGATTTCCAAAGATCCATTGGAGGAGGGTAGGAGGAATAGGAGTGGGGTTGTTTGATTAAAAACTGATTTTTTTAAATGATTTTTTTTACTTGCTTTAGGTAGGTAAAAATGCAAAAAATTTTTTTAAAAGTTTTTATTTTAAAAACATTTGGGAAAAAAGAATTTAAAAATTTTTAGTTAAAAAAACAAAAAATATCTTTTTAAGCAAAATTCCAAAAAAAACAAAAAATAAAAATAAAAGGGTTTTTTGTGTTTATTTTGTTGTTTACAAAAATAGACCCCTTGGAACACTTATACAGATCGATAGAAAGCAATTAAGAATTTCCAATAAGAATCACGGGAAATGCGGTTAATGAGGCGTTTCGCGGCGTGGGGGTGGTTTTGGGATTTACCTTGACCATGATGCGCCGCTGGTTTTACTGAATTTTAACATGAATCTAAAAGTAATGTTTTAAAAATGGCAAAAATTTTTTTAAAGGTCAGTATTTTAAGAAGTAGAAAAAAAGGGAATAAGTTTTAGGAATAAAATAAACAAAAACAAAAAAAAAATGGCTTTTAAAGGGGAAAAACAAAAAAAAACAAATTTAAAATAAAGTTTTCTTGATTTGTGTATATTGTTATTATATGACGAACTTTGGGAAGTTCTATAAATTAAGATCAAATAGATTCATGGATTTTGAGGGCCAGGGGAGGGTTGTTTGATTACTGGGATTTCTTAAACTGGGGAATTTACTTTGGATTTTTATCTGGATTTTACTTGCTTTACTGAATTTTAACTTGCTTTTACTGATTTTAACTGAATTTACCTGCTTATACTTGATACTGGTTTAAAGGGGGTTATGTAAAAAAATGGCAAATTTTTTTTTTTTTACGGTTATAAGAAACATTTAAAAAAAAAAAAAAGAGGAATAAAAATTTAGTTTATATTTAAGTGGTAAAAACAAATAAATTGTTTAAAACCAAAATGAAAAGTAATTTAAAAAGAAAAATTTTAAAATTTGAAAACAAAAAAATTAAAAAAACCATAAAAAATGGGAAAAACTATAACATAAGCCTATTGATTTGGATATACAATATACACACAAATATAAATAAATTATCCCCAATCTTTGTTTTTTTTCATGGGTTGGACCGGATTTTAATTTTAAAAAAAGGAAAAACGAGATTTTGAGAAAAAATTAGGAAAATATTTTCATGTTCTTGAGGGTAAAAAACTAATGTTTAACTTTCAGGTAACCCGTTTACCGTGGCCCCTGGCCACTCGGGTTGGGGCCGGTAACCCAAAACCTCTTGTTTCTTTCCCTTTCCTTCAAAGGTCTTTCCTTTTTCTTTTTTCCTTTCCCTTTTTTCCCCTTTCCTCCTTCCCCTTTTCTTTCCTCTTTTTTTCCTCCATCCTCCATCTTCCTTCGTCTTTCCCCCTCCTTGGGCATTGTTTAAAAAATTCTTTTTATTTTTTCAGTTTTAGGGGGGGGACCCAAACCTTTCCGGGCGGGTTTCCAAAACACCATTTCTTTCCCAAGCCTTTCCCCTTTCCTTTTCCTTTCCTTATTTCCTCCTTCTTCTCTTATGCCCTCCGTATTGGCAATTTTCTTTTACTTTTCTTTCTTAAACACTAGTATCCTGAAAGGATGTTTATGGTCACTCCTCTCTGATAGTGTTTGAATTACCATTGAGGAAACTCAACCCTATTTAACTCTGCTTCTTCATTCTATTCACTTCCTTATCTTTCAGTTCTGATCTCCGCATGCAGCAATGTGAAATTTCGGAGCAGTGCAGTGCGAGGCACGTAGTTAGTGATGACGCGAATTACGGTTAGCGCGGGGGGGAACAATGCACGCGTCTTTTAAAATACATAAATCGTGTAATTAACGCACCCATACTATTTATTTCGAAGTTTTACCCCCCAATAAGCGTGGGCCGGATACCACCCAAAGGTATTGTGAATTTAAAATTTCTATTTTAATTTTTTTTTTTATTTCTTATTAATTTTGATGTTAATCTTTTTTTTTTGATTTTTCATTGTGTTTATTAACCTTGAAGTTAAGATTTTTTTTTTTTTTTTTTTTTTTATCACAGAGATGTATCCGAAGCTCTGTACCAGGGTGGAATCCATTATTTGATTCTCTATATTTATGTTTAGGTATTATCCAGGTTGCCGTGGAATTCCTTCCAGTGATTCCGTTTCAAGATGTCCTCGCCCAATAGTAGCTACTGTCCACTGACTGGCTCTGAAATATATAGTATCTCGCAGATACGAATTTGTTTTTTTGTATGTTATTAATCACCAATAAATATTTACTTTCTTCGGATGTTCTAATAATATTATTTCAATATCTTTTTTTTCTTTATCTGTGCTTCTGGGTGACTGTGAAAAAAGATTTTTCTATAAAATGTTAGAATGTATGGATAGTGATCGGAAAGATGAGTGCATAAAGCTAAAGAGTTTGTTGTGTCACGATTAGTCGGATAAAAATCGATTGAACCATCAATATATAAAAAATTATAACAAATCTCTATCGATTATTTACACCTTTCTAGGAACCAAAAAAACCCCCCTTTGGGTGGCCTCCGGCCCCCTTTTATTGGGGGTAAAAACCCTTTATCGCGCTCTCAGGGCCTCCCGGATTAAACCTCTGAAGTCGGTCTTTTTCAGACCCATTAAATTCGTTGGTCATTTCACCGACCTTAAAGTAAACCCTTAACTCTTGAATACACGACCAGTCAAGCTTGAAAAAACCAAAGTGGTGTTGCAACATGTATGCTTATGCAATACTATGATCGATGGCCGATCTTCCGGTGTTGCAATTGCTTCCGGTTATTCTTTAGTTTGGCTGTCAGTTGTTCCACACCCTCTTTAGCCTACTTAACTATAATTTATGTAGGAGAATACATGCCTTTAGAGTCCAACTATTAGGCATATGTTACTAGATATATATTCACGTCCTTATTATATATATAAGGGTATAAACTATCATTATTATGGCGGGATGATATATGAGTAATATATTAGTGAGTATATATATATATATGGGTAAATATATATATAATAACGATATATATAGTGTACAAAATGAAATATATATACTAATATAATGGTAGTGAAAAGAAAACGGGATATAAATTTAATAAAATAATATAAATAATATATAACATATTATGATAGAATATATATTATATATAGATTATATTATCTATCTGAAAACTTGGAATCCTTGAGAAAATAAATAATTAAAAATATAATATAAATTTAAAATATGTTTTACCCTAAATATGTAACATTTTACAAAAATACACACATTTTAAATTAAAAAAAAATACTATTTTAAAATTTTAATTACAAATTAAAAAATTAAAATCCGATTTAAATATTTAAAAAAAACTTTAAAATAGAAATAGGAATAAATTTCTAGAACATTTGCTTTTTGACGTTTAATTTTTTTTATTTTTTAAAGTACGCTTTCCACTAACTCGGCACGCTTATGTCATACATCTCGTACCACGTCATCACTCGCCTCGCACTGCACTTGCTCCGCACCGCACGCGCACCCGCTACGCGGTTCCAACGTGTAATAGGTTAGTTCCAAATCTGGACAATCTGGTCCACCTCCCGTAAGAAGCGTTTGAAAATTTGCATAATGTTTTAGAAGAAAGTTTAAAGAAACTAAAGAATATATGCCATTAAGCGGAGAAGAGAAAGAAGGAGAGTGAAGAGGACGTGAAGAGGAACCATATGTATTTGGGAGACGGAAATGGCCATGGACCAGTTTTATGGAGAAGAATGCACTTCCAGGGTTATGCAGCGACCGCCCTCTACTGGATTACTTTTTGTAAACTCGTCTCCGTATCGTGGGTCTTCTGTCTCTTTAGTTCTCTTTAAAAAAGTGATCTTAAATGACAAATGATAATAATTTCCTATTTTTTAAATAGTAATCATTCTGTCTGTCAAAGGAAATGCAATTTTGGAGAGAGGCCAGGGAGGGAGAGTAAGAAAGGAGGTATGAGGGAAGAATTTCGATCTGTAATCTAGGTGAGGGAAATAATATATTATAAGATAGTGAGTAATAATGATTGAGAATTTTAAAATAATAAATAGCAAAGCTATATAAAGTAGAACAGTAGTTTATATGAGTGCATACTATCACCTATATATTATAGGTTACCTATATAGGCACCAGTGCAGGCAGCCGTATACAGCTATACTTATATAGTACGTTATCATAAATGTTAAAACTCATAATTAGTTTAAGTCACTCATGCACTTGAATATTTCTATTTTCATAAATATGTATTATTATTATTATTTAATAATCGTCAACTATCTTAAAAATATAATAATTATAGTTTGCTATATTTCTTATAATATTTATATTATAATGTCTATTTTTATAAGTATTATAAGTTTCATATTCTTTATGTATTTTTATAATTTTTTGTTTTTCCAATTTTAATTTTTAATTACTTTTATTTTGTTTTAAAAACAATTTTGTTTTATACTAAAAAATTTTATACATATTTTGTAGCAATATGACAATATAGAACACCTAATAAAATTTGCATTATTTATCAATACCTTTATTCTCAAATCAAGTTAAATCAGTGAATAAATATATAAGCATAAGAAATTCTCAGTTAAATCTAATAGTATTTTAAAGGCTCTAAGTAAATATCAGTTAAATAAGCCAGTTGATAATACATCTCATATATTATAATATCTATGATAATAATATCCAGTAATAAAATATCAGTTATAATCTAAATACAATACCTACTCCTATGTCTCATCTATAATTATATATATATTGATACTTAATTTAATCTATAATTATATTATTGATTTCAAAGTCATTAATTTTGTATTACAAACATAACACAAAAAAAACTTTTATTTAATTGTTTTTTGTTTACTTTATTAAACATTTTTGTTATACATAAAAAAGATTATTTACTTTGTTACTAATGTTTTATAACATCTAATTCAATCAATTTGCGCCTTATCATTTTTTAACCATCCCTTCCATAGCGATGTGTAAATCTCTTAGTGATTGTATTGAATCGAGAAGAATGATATATAAACTTCTAAGTTAATATTTCCAAAACCACCCCACTTCTATACCTCACTATCCCATCGTTATATATATATATATAGTTATGTATCTATTTGATCTATACTTGATTCTATTGATAATTCTTATGTAATCATAGTCATTAATTTTTATTATTAGTATATTTAATACGTATCATATAATCAATACTAAAAAACTATAACTATTTCATTAGGTATTGTTCTTAGATATTTATATTCTTATATAATGTTAAAAGTTGTTTACTCAAATAAATTTTTAATTCATTTCTAATTCAGTTCATATATTAAATACTACTAAAAAATTATATTGCACTACCTCATTATTTACTAACCTCCATAAATAGATCAAGTAAATCTCACGAGTGGTAATAACTACTTCAGTTTAAAATCAATCCAATACTACTCACCTCTATCCTCACTAACTCCTCTCCCATGATCTCATAATTGATTCATATTTGAATCTATTGATCTATAATGATTCAAGTCATATTTATGGTAGTATTTATATTATATATATGATATTATTAAACATAAAAAAAATATATGTAAATAACTTTTATTATATTGGATTATCTATATAATTTTTTTCTTTTAAACTATTTTTTGTTTTATACTTAAACTATTTTATATTTATTCGATATTGTTATATATATATATAAACTATTTAAAAAATATTATACTATTATTTTAAAAAATTAAAACCCTTATAATAATATATTATAATTAGTATTATCTAATTATATTAAGTATATATTATACTAAGTGTATAATACTAATATAGTTTAATAATATCTAATATATATAATATACTAATATATAATCCTTTATACTACATAGTTATACACTCACCTACTCCATTACTCTTTATCATCAAATATGAATAATACTATTTAGATATTCTTAATTGACTCTTTAATTATTGATTATATACTAAATATATAATATATATATATATATTATAATATATATATATATATATATATATATATATATATATTTATATATATAAGTCATTATAATATATATGATTATATACCTTATATTAAATATAAATATATAATTAACTAAAAATTAAATATTCTATTTATTGCTGTTATAAGCTCATTTGATTGTTGATTAGTAAAATATGTTGACGTTTTTATGAGATTATAGTTATAGTTATGCTATAATATTTGTTATATATATATTAGCTAGGTTGTGTATGGTTATATATGTTTATATGGTTTGTGGAAATGCATATTTGGCTCGCTTAGTCTATTTTGATAATAGTTTTTATGAATAATTAAGTTAGTAATGTGGTTGGTTAGTTGTGACATATATTGGAAATGTGATCTAGCGTCATTTGATCTCTGTAAGATATGCTCGGATAAGGTTGCTAACTCTCTCTAAGTTGTGCCCCCACCAATTTTTTTTGTGTTTTTGTGGGTGTGTCCAAAAGCTGATACATTTTGTGCTAAACTCATATTTGGTTTTTGTCAAGTGTCTTGATACGCTTGTCTCTAAAGGTTAAGGGTTTTTGTTAAGGTCTCTCTTGTGAGTGATCTCAGAAAATTTAAGTCGGATAAGAATCGACAATTCTCAGACGAGTTTTGAGACACGTCTTACTCAAGGTTCATTTACCCGCAATAAGGGAAGATAAAAATATACTCAGAAGCCTTTTCTCCAAAACATATCTCTAAAATATTAATGTTAATTGTATCAAGGAATTGCACAGGCCATCCCTAATATGAAAAAAGCTAAAGTGACAAGAATATTATTTCTATTTCCTAGTCTAACTGAGGCATTCTTACAGGGCATGTCGAATTAACAAAGTTGGTAACTATAAATTTTTATGAAAAAGAAAGGTTTTTAACTTACCAGCAGATCGAGATGATGCAACATAGCAATTCTCAATCAAATAGTATATACTCATCGCAGATACCTCGACCAAAAAATAATTAAAATATATTTATATTATTTTATTTTATTATTTTATTATTATTATTTATTGATTTTATCTTTATATATTATTATTATTTATTACTCTCATTATTATTATATTATTATTATTATTATTATATTTATTATTCCACAGTAGATATCACATTTTTCATCACGCCATGAACTCCTGTGTTAGTCCGAATACTTAACTCTGTAGTCTGAATGGTCTCCTACAAAACTCCATCTTTAAACATTCTACGCTGCTGGCTTGGTTGAATAAAAATAATAATCGAGAAGGAACTATCAAATTCACTGTAATGATACCATAAAATCCGTATAACTGTATTTTAAATAGGATGATTAAACTATAAGAGAGAACTGTAAATATATAACTGTTTTTTAGTTTATATTTCTCTAGTTAGCTAATTGAAATCGAATCGATTCACAGGAACAGAGACCATTCAGTCTTAATATATCTTTGCTCATGACACAGAGTAGGCTTATATTGCAGTGGCGGACTAAGCGGAGATTATTACATTTCTCTCCTCGCGAATAAGTCTTTTGCCAGGACACATGAGGGAAAAACTGGGTAACAGAAAGATTTGAATTTACCTTGTTCGTCCCAGAGTCTGTTCTTGAAACATCCGAATCGGAATCCGACTCGCGGTATATCTTCGAGTAATTTAACCTAAAAATATAATATATTATTATAAACACGAACTTACGTTCAAACATTCTAGAAATATAAAATTGAGAAACATATATTAATCAAGAAAATATAAGAATAGAAATAATAAATATAGGTAGCATGACGCAGGAAACGTTACATTTTATTTATTTTGTCCTTGGAGAAAAACCTCTAGGAGAGGAATGAACCTACCGCAGTATGTTATTTGTCAGTAGAAATTGAGTTATATGTATTTTCCAAACTGGATTATGGTACGTAGAATATCTAAGCTTGATACGAAGTCCTGCTCCTGTCCACCGCATTTCCAAATTCTTGCCACCATGGACGTGGTTTCTAATCCAATTGACAGACCTTTGCTAGAAGCATGAGGGAGAGTGATTTTTGTATGTTATAATAAACTGTTCTGTTGTATATGTTGGCTATTTTTTTGTGATGTGTGGATGGTGCTATTAGTGTAAGTCACTATACAGTAAACTCTCTAATTAAATATTGTTTTCGTTATTAAAGAGAACATCTTTCTCTTCTTCTTTTCTGACTGCGTAGCCAATAAGTGCTTTGAAAACCTAGTGGTTCCCGTCTTCATCTCCGGTTCCAGCTCCAGCTCCATCAACGTCTCTTACCCTATTTTGGCTGGCATTTTAGATATATCCAGCTCCGATTTCAAATTCGCTTTGAGACCCATTTATTAAACTGTAAAAAAAAAAATTAGCTCAGACTTCGGATCAGTAAAATAAATTTTATGTCTCTAGCTCCAGCACCGGCTCCATTAAAAAAAAAAATTTCATTTGCTCCGGGTCTCTTCCGTTGTCTGCCTCCATATTCCTGTAAATCTTTGAAATTAATAAATTAAATATTTTAAAGAATTCTTTTCTTTTCTCTTATACTAATGAGAAATATTGAATTCAGTATTAAAAAAAAAAACCTCTTTAAATTCTCTAACACTAAAATAATATATTGTATTCAATAATGCTACTAACAAAATAAGAAACTTCTTTCTCTCCCTGACACAAAAAATCTGTTTTCGATATTTAAAGAGTACTCTCCCTTTCCGATGACACTAATTAAAAATGAATTCGTTTATAGGAGAGAACAAAGAGAAAAATAAAATTTGAAAAATTGATATTTCATTAATATATTTCATTCACATATTTCATTAAAATATCTCAACCTTCAACTTCAAAAATATGAAGTTTACTTAATTTTATACTTTTTAATTTGATTATAAATATTCAGACGTAACGTGGTTTCTCCCTTTGGCTGGGAGGAGAGAGAAAGAGATAGATAGATAGAGAGAGAGGAGAGAGAGAGAGAGAGAGGAGAGAGAGAGAGAGAGAGAGGAGAAGAGAGAGGAGAGGAGAGAGAAGGAGAGAGAGAAAAACTTCAGAGAAACTTCTCTCAGGAATCGAAACAAGTTACGTTTCCTAAGTTTCGTTATCAGATAAGCTAAGCACTTAAATATTTTACCTTTTTTTAAGGCATAACGTACACTAATGTAAGATTGGTGAATCTTTACCCATATTTGTTTGCATATATTGGAATTTTAGAGTTTTTTTTTTTTTTAATTTGAGGATCATCAAAAGCTTTTGGTCTCGATTTTGTCTTTTATTTTCGATATTAATATATATTAATTATATATATAAGTAGTATATATAGTAATATATATATATAATTATAATATGATATATAATATATATAGTGATATATTATATATAAGTAGTAGTATGTATATACTATATATATTGATCAACCCCTCCTTAGATAGGTACTTGCTAGTGAGCGGTGGGTTTATCTTCTGTAATAATTATATATATATATATATATGATTATAGTATATAGTTATATATTATATATTTTTATATATATATTAAGTATATATTTATATATAGATATAATTAGTATATATAATATATATATATATACATAATATAGCTTATTATTAATGGTGGTAAAACAATTGGTAAAACTATGAAGGAAATAATGTGATCAGTGTTTAAAAAAGATGATGCTTCCACAGTTTCACAGAAGTGTAAGTTTTAAGCTTATTAATTTATAAGTTTGTAAGTCAACTTCCTCGACGCCAGAGGGAAAAGCTGGCAACCATTGTGGTCACGTGATGAACGTAAGAAAAATGCCAAACTTTCTAGCAAATCGAATTTCCTCTCGCCTTAATTTGATTCTGATGGATCTACCTCAAGGAAACTGAATTCGTTGGATTGAATTGTAATCGCGGAAAAGGGAATTTTTTTTTTTTTTCATAATATTTTATTCTTCATTCTTGCTTTTTTTGCTAATTATTATAATACATAAACTAATCTCCTAATCTTTATAACACATTTTTAATTTGTAAAAGTAGCTTTTCATCTAAATTTTGCTTTTCTCTTTAATTCATCTATTAGTATTACGTTGTATTTACGCTTAAGTTATAGAATGTAAACGTGATATTCTTACGATGTATGGATAGCATGGTATTGTCATTAAAGAACTCTTTAATTGTACACACAAGAAATGGAGAAAACGCCAGTCATAAAAAAAGTGGGGTTATTTTAGAAGTTAGCGAGAACGACAGCTTGAAAAAATTGAACATAAAGGAGTATATATATATATATATATATATATATATATTATATAATAGTATATATATATAATATTATTATATAATTATATTATATTATATGAGTATATATATTAATATATATATATTAGTATATATAATTATATATAGTATATATATAGTATATATATATATTATATAATATATATATAATATTTAATATATTATTATATATAATAGTAATAATATATTATATATATAGTATATATATATTATATATATAGTATATATATATATTTATATATATGATGAGTCAGAGATAGAAAGATAATTAAAAAGTTGATATCTCTGTGTGTATGGTGGTCTGTTAGGTCGGTGTGTGTGTGTGCGCGCGCGTATGTTGTGTTGGGTTGGTGGGTTTGCCCGGGTAGTCGACCGAGTGATAGGGTGGAAAGTGGAGTGAGGTGGGGGTGAAACCAGTGGGGGGGTGTTGGGCGGGCGCGCGTATGTATGGTGAAGCTGGGTATTGGGGTGGGGATTGGGTGGGGTGTGATCTAAACAGCCTAGCATTAGAAGGTTCAAAAAATAGGGAGCGGGGCAAATTTTTACCCTTGCAAAATTTATTGATACATTTGATTTATATATATATATATATATATATACGTATATATATATATATATAGATATATATATATACTATATAGATATATATATATATAGTATATATATAATATATATATAATATATATATTATATAGACTAGTAAATATATATATATATTATGTTATATATATATTTAGTGGTGGGGTGGTGTTGGTTCTGATTATGTTGTTTCTTCTTTTCTGTCCATACATAGATTGTTAAGAATGAGTTACTTATTTTAACTTTCATATGACCCTAGACGATTGAAGGACCTAAAGATTACAGCGTTACACTATGTTTTACGCTGGCTAAAGTACACGTTAGACCCTTTACTTCTATGCTATGTTTTACGTCTCCGACTTTTAGAGGCTATACACCAATAATGAAAATAATTGTTAGAACCTTTTTAACTTATTTTATATAAAGAGAGAGAGTGGTAAACAACTTTCGTTTTGGATTTTAAATCTTGGTATAAAAATTTTCACAACTAATTAATTGCCACTTTCGTTGCAAATTATAATAGTAGAATTAATAGGTTTCATAAAAAACAAACTGGTAGGTATATTATAGGTATGTAGTATATTATAGGAATAGATATATATATAACTATATATTATATATATATTTAACTATTATATATAATTAATATATATATATATAAATAAATGAATATATTAATATACAAAATAATATATTAATATTTCTTATGAGTATATTACGGTATATATAGTAATATTATAGTCATAGTATATATAGTGCCATAATCGCAAGTTGAATACAATTTTTAAAATCCCAAACTATATGTACAAAATTGCTCGTTGCTAATCCATATCTGTGGAACATTCACGAAAGGAGGATTGATTTAATTTTTGACACTAAAGCATGCTTGCGGGAAATAAGTATATAAAATGCAGATTAGTGAAAAAGCTAGAGATAATTTTTCTAACGACGAGTATGTATGTTTTGTGATAAGAAAAAAAGCATTATTTCACTAAAAGAATATCCATATTATGAAGTACAGTTACAAGGGACACTCATGTATAGATATGAGTAAAGTGGACATAATTATATGATTTCAGTTGTGAAACGTAGAGAAAGAAAATAAAATATTTTAAAATATGAAAATGTTCAAAGAAATTTTATTGTGCTTATTGCTTTTTCGAAATAAAACCAATTTTAATGTTAAAGCTTTATTAATACTGTAAAAAATACAAACGGACTGAAACGAATAAAATAAACGAAAAAATTTAAAGAAAAAACCGAGGGTGTTTTTGTAGGTTCCGAAGAAAAAAGACTTGTGGGGGTTTTTTTTTAAAACCGGTTTTTCTTGTTAGGGGCCAAAAAAAAATAAAGGCTAGTTTCTGTTGTTCGTTGGGAAGCGACGAATCAGGCACTGTATGGGAAATTGACTGCGGATTCGAAAAGGAGTATGGATAGGCTTAAGAAGAGACAGACATCGTAAGAAAGACATGAGAACAATTTGAAATCGGCGGAAAATAATGATGAGTGCTACTGAGGAGGAGGCGAGAGGGGGTAGCTGCCTACGAATTCAGTTGTTTCATGTTAGAGCATAAATTTTTCTTTACGAAGTTGTTACATGAAGCCTCTCGCTCTCGGGGTTTGAAGAAGCTCGAGAAGGAGCAAGACGGTGTTTTTCCGGTCCCTGCTTGAAAAGGACGAGAAATCCCGAGTCATCGGGAAGTGCAATGGAAACGTATGAGCATGATAACTGTGAGAGAGAGTTATCACGCTTTTGTTCGCGATAGCGATCTTCAGAGATAGATTGAAAAGTCTTTGGATGGTTGGACCATTGTGCGGAAGCACGATGAAAGCGAGGCGTTGTCCGAGAGTTTGATAGTAGGTCTAAGGTCAATTTTGTAGTTCGGTGGGAAGGGGAAACTCTCTTCAACTGATGTCCCCCTGATATTGAGATTACATAAAGATGGATGTCAAATCTTGATTATCCATTTCATGAAGTCAAATGCGACAGATTTTGAATTCGCATTTGCTAGAGGAATTAGTGTTCTTGTCGCTGCAAGTGGATAAGAATAGCTGAACCACTGGACTGAAGTATCAGGTACCCAGGGAGGTTGCGTAAATGCTCAACGGATGTGCAATATATGCTGTTGTCAATTCGCTGTGACGGGGGGATTGGGTCCATAGGCAGCAGTCTATAAGGTGAGGCTCTCAGTAGTAAGCGCACCAATTTTAGAAAGTTGGGTACTTGTTGACAACGAGGCAAACCAAAATTCTGACTGTCAGGATCCATAGTTTTCAAGGCCGAGATCACGATCTTAGTCTTGCATGAAGACGATGGAGATAGGCGTTGTGATTTCGCAAGAGGAGAATCGTGATGAAAGATGTTGAAGGATTTTGTGGTCACGATTAGGTGTTTGGCTAAAAATAGCACTGGGGAAAGCAGATGAGGTATCACAGCATATTTGAGCTTATACTGTAGATTGAGTAGGATATGAGGCGGGACGAGAGAGAACTGGAGTATGTTTCTCTTCCTGCTGTGATTAGATCGAGCTGATAACAGGTAAATCGATAGGCATATATTGTTACGAGGATATCCTTGGAAACGAATGTTGCCACAATTTATCTGGCTTTTCATAGGTAGTTCATTGAAAGAAACATATTGTTAGACATAGAGATTGAAAGTGGCGCCGATCCACTTGTTTTTCTTGCTTGAGTTCCTCCTTATTGAAAGCTGAAAACACGAGATTTTATGAGTGCACAAGATGAAATTTTTTCCTTTCAACATATGGTATGCTTGAAATGAAGAACAGATTAGTAGGGGGTGTAAACTTGACGGGTCGAAAAGCTGAGTATTTACCGCGGTATTTTCTTTGTAATAGCTTTTGCTTGTAGAAATCTATTAGGTACTGCGTGTTCAATCAACCATCTGGGGAAGAGGCTGTTCCTATAGAAAGTCTGACTGCTAGTTCAGGTACAAGTGAAGATGGGTACATTTGGAAGACGAAAATGCTACAGAGGGTGTTGGTGACACTCTTTGAAGCTTGATTGTATTGATTTAATAAAGGCTACCCACTGTCTTCTTTGGCCCAGATAAGGATGCCTTACGTTTGGATGCGTGTTTGCTAAAGTGTTTGCTGATATAAAGGACAAGACGAGTTTTTACAAAACAAGGATAAAACGCGGATAGTATTCCAGTCATCCCCAAGAATCTTCTAAGAGCTGGTGGTGAGTCTCGGAGTGACGAGGTTGGAATATTACGTTCGTGAGTCCCGTTTGCTGAAGGAGAGAATACCGATTGCTGTGACAGCTAAGAAGAAGTATTTATGGTAGTCCCAGAATAGGTGGAGACCAACTTTGACTTGCAAAGATTATTCACCACTATTTGGTTCTAAAGGATGTTCTTGAAAGAATTTTCTGGAAAAAGCGTTGGATAAGACTGTCTGAGACTGTCTTTCATGCTGTCTGGAGTTGATGGAGAAACTACGAAGTCAACTTAAGTATATGAAACGGCAAATTGAAAGGGTCTAATGGAGTCCATTAAATGAGATGAGAAAGTAGATCTCTCATTCTTCAAATCACAATAGGCGATGCGAAATATATTCACAAAAGGGCCTATACGGTAGTCTTGTCATGCTTTCCGATCGGGTATCGGGGAATCTGGTGATATGCCCTCTTAGAGGTCTATTGTTTGCTGAAGATTTTTTATGCCTGATTAACGACGTTGTGGAGAGCTTTGAATTCTGTAGAAGTGGATGACCCATTCACGTTTGGTGTAGTGCTTATTAAATATCTGCATCACCACACAAGGTTTCAAGCTATTTCCAAGGAAAATTCTTCAAAACATCCTTTAGAAAATGGAAATCTTCAAGTCAAATCCACCTATCTGGGATCCATATTTCTTCAGAGGGGTATTTCTCCGTTCTCGAAAGGAGAGGATCTCGAAGATTTCCCAACCTGTCCTCGGACTCCCAGCTCTTAGAAGATTTCTGGACATGACTGGATACTTATCGCCGTTATTATCCCTTCTTTGTGTAAAACTCGTCTTTTCCTTTTATCAGAAAAAGCAAAAACACCATCCAAAAAGATAAGCATCTTACTTGGGCCAAAGAAGAAGTGGGAGAAATTATCTGAAATCAAAATCAACCCGCAATCACAACTCTTACATTTTCTCTTCCAAATGTAAACCCATCTTACAACTTGTAAACTGGATAGCAGTCAGACTTCGATAGTAAACAGCCCTTCACCATGGATGGGTTGATGACAGGCCGAGTACAATAGATTTCTACAGCAAAAGCTATAGAAAGAACGCGATAGAATGACTCAGCTTGTCGAACGTCAAGTAAATTTAGCAGCCTAGCTACGTCCTTTCTTCATTTAAGCATTGCTTGGAAGGAAAAAATTTCATCGTGTGCACTGAGGTCAGAACCTCGTGTTTCAGGCTTTCTATTAGTGAAAGATCAGAGCAAAAAAAGTGATCGGCAGCAAAACTCATCTCTATGGTCTTAACAAAATATTTGTTTTGCATGAACTGGAGCCTTATGAAAGCAGATGAATTGTGGCAATTGTGTTCCAGGAGATCCTCGGTAACATAATGCTATCGACTTACTGTTATCGCTCGTCTTGAATCAACAGAGGAGAGAAAATACCCAGTTTTCTGTCTCGTCTCATTCCTACATCTACAGTATTCATCTTTCAAGTATGCGTGATACCCTCATCTGCTTTCCCGTGACTATTTTTTGCCAAAACCTTTCGTGAACAAATCTTCAACAATTTCCATTCAGATTCTCATTCTTGGATTTAAAAGCTTCTCTTCGTTTATTCAAGAAAATAGATGTATCTGGCTTTGATATGTTATCCTGACTATCAGAATTTGGTTGGTTGCTCTTATGTCAACAGTACCAACTTTCAGGAAAAATTCAAGCTTCATTGACTAAGCCAGCTACTGCTCCTATGGACTTCCCGTCACAGCGCATTTTGAAACAGCGAAACGATTACTATTGAACATCCGTGAGCGACCATTACCGTTCATATCCTCCCTTACCGATACTTCAGGCTCCAGTGTTCAGATTGCTTATCAATGCATCGACAAGAACACTAATTCCTCTAGCAAATGCGAATTCAAAAACTGTCGCATTTGACTTCATGAAATGGATATCAAGATTTGACATCCATCTTTATGTAATCTCATATAGGGGACATCAGTTTGAAGGAGGAGTTTCCACCGAACTTCAAAAATTGATTGATGATCTCAATACTATATACCTCTGACAAGCGCTTATCGCTGGCTTCAGTTCAATAGTTGATCAATTATCAAAAAGATATACAGGTGCTATCTCTGAAGAGTGTCAATATCGGAACAAAACTGATAGACTCTACTCTTCCCAGTGATCATGCAAACTTTTCATTGCGATTCGCCGATGACTTCGGTTCTATCACTTTTCAAGCAAGGGGACCGGAGAACAACACCTCTTTGTGCCTTAGAGCGGTTCTTCAAACACCCGGAAACAGACTTCAGGGAACGAAACATCGTGAGAAAATTATGTCTACATGAACAACGTATTCTAGACAGACTAACATCCTCTTCGCCTGCTCCAGTGCAATCATTCATAGTTTTCCTGCCGAATCTATCAAATTTAGTTCTCATGTCTTTCTTCAGATGTCTGTCTTCTTTTAAGCCTACCAATCTCCTTTCGAATCCGACGTCAATTTCCCATATACAGTGCTGAATTCGATCTTCACAACTAGAACAACAGAAACAAATAGCTGTAGTGCCATAGACGTAAACCAGGTTTCGACCAGCTCGGTTTATTGTTTAATCGTTCTGCTTTGCTGGGCTGCGATGTGTTATATAGTGACACTAGAGTTAAAGGAATTTAACATTTTTAAATTGTTTGTTTGAAAAAAGGAAAGTAAGAGAAAATAAAGTACGTGAACTTTTCAATTTTTATTTATTTATTTTTTCTCTACTGGCGCTAGTTTTTATTTATGTACTAAACTTATATATACAGTGTGTTGTAATGTAGTATAATATGATATTTTTTAGTGAATATAAATGCTTTTTTTTTACAATATCAATTGTCGTATAAATAATATCTACTAAGTTTTTCTCATTTTATTTATACGGTAGAAAGATGCTTTAGGTGTCAAAATAATTTAAATCAATTGCCTCATTCGCTGAATGATTCCTACGATTATGATAAGCAACGAGGGGATATTGTACATATAGTTTTGATTTAAAAATTGTTTCCACTGTGCCGATAGTGCAAACACATAGAGGGTATAGGAAAAAAATAATATAATATATATATATAGTATAAATATTATATATAATAATAATAATAAATATATATATATATAAATAATAATAAAATAGCGATAGGTAATAAATAACGATAAATAATATTATATACACGCCACACTTTAATTACGTATACTTATATAGGTATATATATATATAATAACCTACGTTAATATAAGTATTATATATAGAGTATAACGATATGCTGTCGGACCGCTGCTCAACAGAAACGCGAATAACTGCCCTATGATATATAACCCATTTTTATTGTGAACACCTGTGAGGATTCTGACTAGGTATGCTTTGCAACGAAAGTGGCAAAGTATTATTAGTGTGACAAATTTTGTATACAGATTCTAGAAATAGCACTCTCAAGAACGAAAAGTCTGTTTAAACTCTTCTCTCTTTAATAAATAAGTTAAAGAAGGTTCTAACATTGTATGTCATCTATTGGTGTATAGCCTCTAAAGGTCGGAGACGATAAAACAGAGCATAGGAAGCTAAAGGTGTAAAGAGGTAAACTTCGAGCAGCGGAATCAAGTAGCCTGTAATCTTAAGGTCTTTCAAACTCGTCAACTAGGTCATATGTGTAAAGTTTAAAAAAGTAACTCATCAACAATCTATGTAGTCGGAAGAAAAAAGAAGAAATAAAGAAACAAACACCACCGCCCACCACTAGTATAAATACAGATATACTATATATACGCGCTCACTATGATATATATAATATATATATATATATATTATAATATTATATTATCTTATATAATTGCGATTATACCCATTAGTATAGTATAATTAGTAGTATAATTAGGCAACTTTCATTGCTATTATTATGTATTATAATTTACTATCTATTCAATATAGAATTATAATCAAATGTATCTAATTAGAATTGCCAAGGTACACAAAATTTGTCGTTCTCCTTTATTCTTCGAAGCGCTGGTCTGAGACTGCGAGGTGGTATTAGAATCGAACACACCACGCCCACGCCATATCTAGCCGACACATCAACCTACGCGCAGACGCACCAACACACACACACCTAACAGCAAACACATACACACAGAAGATATCACAGGCTCCATACTACTGGAGATCATTCCGCTATGACTTTCTCACAAGTCATATAGTAGTTGTGATTTACTAATACATATCATATATATATATATAAGTAGGTGTTAAATATTGCTATAGCTACTTAGCTAATATAATATATATATATATATATAAGGGCAGTATAAGGTACATAAAAAACAAGCTCCTTATATAGATATATATATATATATAATTATATTCATGATCAGTATGAAATTATATAGTAGTCTATTATGGTAGCGTAGGATAAGAGTGTATTGACTAGTAGCTATCAACTACATGAGGTAAATATCCATAAGTTAACGTGATAGTTTGATATACTCAAGGTGTATTACTAGTCATACTATTATGTAAAGTATGTATACTTATATAGTAGCGAATAACGTAAATGGTGAAGTATATGAGGATTGTATTTATTAAAATGAGGATTAACATATGAGAGATTTTAAAGACTAAATATATATATATATATATATAGATATTATATACTCATACTCCTTTATGTTCAATTTTCACTGGAGCTCGGTCAGGTTCCGGCATGAAGCTCTTTTCTAAATAACCCAGCTTTTTTTTATGACTGGCTTTTCTCCATTCTTGTGTGTAAAATTAAAGAGTTTTAATGAAAATACATGCCATTCCATACATGTAAGAATACACGTTTACATTCTTACTAACTTAAGCGTAAATACACGTATATATAATAGATGAATTAAAGAGAAAAGCAAAATTTAGATTGAAAAGCTACTTATACAAATTAAAAGAGAATGTGTTTAAAGATTAGAGGAAATTAGTTGACTAGTATTATAATGGTTACCCAGATAGTGCAAAGAAGAGAGGCGACGAAATATAATAATTATTTATTGAACAAAAAAAAAAATTCCCTTTTCCCGCGATTACAATTCAATCAACGAATTCAGTTTCCTTGAGGTAGATCCATCAGAATCAAATTAAGGCGAGAGGAAATTCGATTTGCTAGAAAGTTTGGCATTTTTCTTACGTTCATCACGTGACCACAATGGTTGCCAGCTTTTCCCTCTGGCGTCGAGGAAGTTGACTTCACAAACTTTAAAATTACTACATGTGCGTAAAACTCAAGTCAATGACACTTCTGTGAAAACTTCCTGAGAAGCATCATCTTTATTAAAACTGATCAATTATTTCCTTTGTTTTATTGAATTATTACCACCATTAATAATAGCTATATTATGTATATATAATAATATATATATATATATATATAATATATATAGTTATAGTATATAGATTATATATAATATATATATATATATATATATATAAGTATTTAATATATATATATTTAGATATAATATAAATTATATATATATATTACAGAAGATATAAACCCCACGGCACACCTCCACAGAGCAGGCACGCCTAATCTAGCGAGGGGATTGTATCCAATCATTAGTATATTTAATACCCTAAGCTATACGGTTATATACCATAACATATATAGAAATATTATATTACACCTCAAATATCGTGTATTTGTAAGTGATATTAATATGATATATATACTCAGCTATGATATAACGCAACGATATGTATATTTATATAATATATCAGGTTGTAAAGTATATATATATGAACTAATCAATAAGTGAAAATAAATGAAATGAGACCAAAAAGCTTTTGATGGATGCCTCAAATTAAAAAATAAACATATAGATAATCTCACATATATGTCAATACAAACCTAGATGGTAAAGGATTCACCATCTGTACATTAGTTGACGTTTCTATGCCTCTTAAAAAAGGTAACAATATTTTAAGTGTTAGCTTATCTGATAACGAACTGTAGGAAACGTAACTTGTTTCGATGTCCCCCTTGAGAGAAAGTTTCTCTTGAAGTTTCTCTCTCTCTCTCTCTCTCTCTCTCTCTCTCTCTCTCTCTCTCCCTCTCTCTGCTCTCTCTCTTTCTCTCATCTCTCCTCATCATAAAGACATCTCTCTATCCTCTTTCTCTCTCCTCCCAGGCAAAGGGATGAAACCACGATTACGTCTGAATATTTATAATCAATAAAAAAGTATAAAATTAAGTAAACTTCATATTTTTGAAGTTGAAGGTCTCGAAGTAGATGGTTTTTTTCTAATGAAATATGTGAAAGAAATATATTAATGAAATATCAATTTTTCAAATTTATTATTCTCTCTCTATATAATCTACACACTAGATAGTTTTCAATTTCATTTTTAATAGTTTGATCCACCATTAAACACGGGGTCTCAAATTATGCTCTATGTCAAGTTCTAATTATTTTTTTAATTTAAAAAATCAACTATTTTATTTTTACTAGAATAGATGAAAATAAAATTCTATGAAATGTTTCTAATGTTTCTCGTCACCACTGTGGGGAAAATGCTTCACCACAGGGTGTTCCAGCACCAGCTTTGGAAACCACTGCTCTAAGGAACACTTGCACAATAAGGAAATTTTTAAGCTTTCGTGAAATCTATTTGATAATTTGATATATTTTTTTTAATAATATACAGATCTTTAAGTGTACTTAATTAAAATAAATAATAGTATTACTAGTATATTTTTTTCACGAAAACAAATATATATCATAATTAACTATCAAGTATATGTATATACCTATATATAAAATATACTCACTATTATATATATGAACATAATATAATATAAATATCTAAACTCACGATACCCCACACAGCACCGATCCCTATATATATATATATAATAGTATATATATATAATATATATATATATATATTATATTTATACTATAGTAGATAAGCCTAAGTACCCATTATACCTGAATCTATATATATATTCGCACCTACTATATACTAATATAGATACTTCAGTAGATACACTAAGATTATCTATAATATACTATATACTATACCCATTATATAGTATAATATCATACAATAATCAGCGAAGAAGATACTATATTATATATATAGTATATACATATTCCGCGCGCGACTAATTTTATATATATATATATATTATATAATAATACATATATATATCATATAAATTATATATGCTATCCATATTTTATAATCTATTATAGCTAATATACATATATATTTAAGTAGATATAAATTCAATAATATATTGAAAATATATATATATATATAACATATTATATATATATATATAGGTATATATATATATATTATATATACTATATATATATATCATATATACTATATATATATAGTCCAAAGATATAATCATATAAACCTATATTGTGACTGAACTGTAAGTAAGTACGTACTAGACAGC
This sequence comes from Trachelipus rathkii, assembly GCA_015478945.1. Classification (NCBI taxonomy): domain Eukaryota; kingdom Metazoa; phylum Arthropoda; class Malacostraca; order Isopoda; family Trachelipodidae; genus Trachelipus; species Trachelipus rathkii. The sequence goes on along the minus strand of JABUQX010042467.1, from coordinate 23,885 downwards.
TATATATAATATATATCATGTACACTCAGTAGACCATATACTATAATATTATTTATATATAATATGATATATAATATATATATATATATATATATAACTAAAAACCCATAATATATATTATATATAGTACGAGATATAATATATAATATATGATATATATATATATATATATATATATATTATATCACTGATATCATATATATGATATATATAATATATATATATATATATATATATATTATATATATATATATTATAATATATATATATATATTATATATACTATTATATATATATAAATAATATATGTGTGGTCTATAAACTTGATACAATATATTTTTACTTTACATCAGACAGTAACACCAAAATCTTGGAAATTTTTCTGCAAGTTCCCAAACTGAAAAGTGTTGAGAGAGACTCGGATATATTAGGGACCAGCCTTTTCATTATAGAAACGCATTACTAAAACATTTTCATCCTCCCTGAAGTACATAGTAAACATCATTAGATACCATTCTTTTAAACCTCTGTCCGGAGATATAGAAAAAAGTTAAAAATTACATCGGTGTAAAGAGACAAATAAATTTGAAGCAAGTGAATTAAAATTTAAAGATATGTAATGAAATAGCAATTTATTTTTTCCCTGGAGTATAGTATTTAAACCAGAAAATAAAATGTATTATTTTTCTTATTTGCAATGGTATACTATATATATATATAATTTATATATATATATATAACGCATAAGTAAGTATTATATTTATATTATAGTACTAGTATATAGTATAAAAACACTTAACGAGTACTATAGATATATATATATATACTATATAGATATATATTTACTATATATATAATATATATAAGTATACTATATATATGATATATATATATGCAGCGAGATACTATATTATATTATAGTATATACCACAAATATAATATATTATAATATATTAGTATATATTAATATATATATATATATTATTATTATATATATCTTACTACTACTGATATGAATATAATGGGGCTATTCCCCTCTGATCTGTTGCTCCTCTTGGAAACAAACATTTAAACAAAGAGAATGATAAATATCCCATTAGTTTCTGGTCTGAAAAACCTATATAAAAAACAAAAAGAAAAAATTTAAATGATTTTGAACTTCCACCTATAGGTCAAATATATTTAGATCATATATAATATATTATACGATATATATATCTACGTACACTACTTATATTATGTAGCTAACTGCCCCTAACTCATAAACCGGCAAACTAGATAGATTATTAACCACTATTAAGTATATAGATATATATATATACGTCTATATATATTATATATCATATATAATAGATATATAATATATATACAATCTATGTATAATATATATATCTATTATATATACTACCTATAATAATTATAAAATATATAATATATATATTATATTATATATATATATATAGATATATATAAAGAATATATATATGTTAGTATATAGTATAATAATATATTATATATATAATATATTATATATATATATATAGCTGATTATAATATAATATATAGATACTACTATATATATATATATTATATATATATATAATATAATATACTATTTTTTTTTATATTTATATAATATATATATTATATAATAATATATATATATATATAGTATTTTATTATAGTATATATCATATCTATATATATATAATAGATATATATATATAATATTTATTATAATATTAATATATATATATATATAATATATTAATATTATATATATCATATATATTATATATATATTATATAATAATAGAAGGCCTAAATTATCTAGAAGTGTTTAAAGTTTTCTTTATATTTTTTTTGGTAAGATTAAATATATATTATAATATATATATAATATATATATACTATATATATTTGTAACTTTGGTATATATACTATATATATAATCATATACATAATATAATATATGTATATAATTCAAAATTCCTATATATATAATCTATATAATAAACTACGACATATACGGACAATTAATATATACTTATTTATATACATCATAATATATCATATATATACTATAATCATATACCCACCAACCCTACATATACATATATCTCCTCTATACCCACCTCCACCTCCATCTATTTAGTATCTTTCTTTCACCTCATAATGATTATATACCTCTTGCTGCGATATTTACAAAATTATAACAAATGGTTCTCAATTTATTTAACCAACACTAAGCTATTTTAATCCAAAATATATGTATATATATTATATCGATTTATATTATATATATTATATATATATTAAATATATAAATATTATATTAATATATATAATATTATATATATATACTATATATATATATAATATAAAGTACGTATCATATACTATAATTCCAAAAACCTACAATAGCACCAGGGAAAAGGAATACACTTTGTTTGGAATCCTGGTAAAATTCTTCCTTCAATGTTACTGTAATAAAAAAAAACAAACAAAAAACAAAAAAAAAAAAAAAAAAAAAAAAAAAAAAAAAAAAATCGACAAACTACAATACGCTTACACTCACTGCCATCAACTGTTCGATCGAACTGCTGGCCATTTAACTGTGAATAAATCTCAATTGTTCATCGAATGCATATAATCTATGTATAATCACACTGTTCTAGGTTTTTTATGCACTTTAAATGTTTTGTACTGTATTGAGTTTGCGCAATAATAATGCTAAACGCGAGCGGTATAATCAAAATGTTGCTGTTTGTAAATGCACCTTTTCATCTTTCTGTATATAGTAACATATCGTATCTTTGGTGTAATTCAAAATATTTGTAACATTACATTTAGATCTTCGGACTAGTAACTCATGTTATGCCTCGATCTGTTGAATATTAATTTACACTTTCATGCTATACCTTATTTTTGCCTTCAATATGTTTGTATGCTCTACTTATTGTTCGGACAGTAATTAGATATGCTAGCATTGAAACAGTACCTTTAAACTTCATGCATTTTAGTTACTTAATTTTTACCCTCACTTGATACTGTCTTAATGATAGTTTGTGGCGCATTGTTAACATGCCTGAACAAAAATATGTATACTTTGAATGAACTTCCAGGTTTAATTTTGTATACTCGTCTGTAATAATTTATTAGTAACACTTTACCTTTCTCCACTGCCGTGTTTAGGCAGGATAGTAAATCGCTTAGGCCACTCCCATTATAACTTTGTACAAAAAATTCAATTTATGTTTTTACTTATGCTAAGATTTGCGCAACAAAGCAAATTTTGGCATAGAGTCTGGTATGAAATAACTATATAAAACCCGCCTGTTGAGATACTCTTCAGGCAGATTAAATTAAACTAGCAAGAATCAGAAGAAATAAAATTCACTCAGATTACTTCTCCTCAGCAGAATTCTTCCCGCAAGAGATCGGTAAATTTCAAGGGAAAGGGCTGCGGACGTCTGCATTTTCGCATCACTAATTTTTGCTAAAACGAAGAGTCAGAGGCCCAGCCTCTGGAGAACAAGGCAGCCCAGCTCGGAGAGAGCGTGAGAGTTAGCGAGATTCGACCTATAAGAAGAAGTATCTTCAAACAGCAACGGGAACTTTAGTTACTTTACTTTCACTTGCAATAACTTTCATCTCACTTATCTTGAATAGAACAGCATCATCTCAAAATATGGATTTTGCTAATCTACCATCCCTCTTATATAGGCGTGCCATTGCTCATAAAAAAAGAAGCCAGCGGTCAAGCAATCACCATCCCGATATAATACTAGATATAATATATATATATTATATATATATATACTTATATATATATATATATATAACAATTATATAAATACGTAGTATACTATATATATATAATATAGGATACTTATAATATTATATATATTTATATAATTCATAATATAAATTTTACCTCTGTTGCATGTAACGCTTAGCAATTATTTAATCTACAGAACAAAACTGATTAAAGACCAGTATATCGGGCACAAAAAAAAAAAATCAAATAGAAAGAAAAAACATTTTAAAAATTACGGAATGGTATGGGCAGGCCCAAATTAAGAACATTTTAAAAAAATAATCTACGAGCAGGTTACGGACGGCTCAAGTGCAGAAAACAAAAGCAAATTTTACGTACAAATGGGTCGACAGGAAATCGACTCGACATCGGTCAGATATGGTAGAGCATTTGTCAAAAATAAACAAAAAAAAATCTTACGAGCAATTTGTGGAATTAACGAAATTAGAATCATTCATTCGTAGCGAGGACAAACCAGGAACTTAAATTAATAACTTTAACCTAAACCTAACCTATATCCCTAGACCCTTAACCTAACCTAACCAACAACCTAAACCTAACCTAAAGCCTAACCTAACAACTTTGGGCGGGGCTGACGGGAAATTTTTTTGATGTCGTGTCGACCATTTTCCAAGTCGACCATTGGGGCTAGTCCCCCAGCAAAATAGAGGTCCTAGCTGCAGATCTCTAAATAAACGTATATATATTATACATAATATGATATATATGCTAGTAAATTATCTTCCTATAGTACCTATCATATATACTATATATTATATAAAGTATATATTATATATATATTAATATTATATATATATATATATATATATATTTATATACGTATATATATATATGGGACGATTAATCGGAATAGGCATCGGAATCGGAGGAACGGCTGTGTGTGCGAGACTCAATCGGACATCGGGAAATCGGAATCGGCTAAAAATTGTACCGATTCTTATAGACCGATTCTTTGGGATACCACATTCTGGTAAATCAATTTTAGGTGCCGAATCTTTATGATATATCTTCAAGACAACTATTCGGTTGTCTGCCGGCATGATTTTTTAATGTTTCAGTTCGTCCTTGGAAGTTTCATTTAATTAAAGAAAACCTGGATCGACGGCCGCCATCTTACGGTAGCAGCCTAAGCATAACATGTAGGATTGTTCCAGACAAGCCAATTGCTGAGGCAGACATTTGGCAATGTTCGCCTCTAGTCGTTATCTTAAGTGTAATCATGTTGTTGATAATTAGTATACCCTTACTCGTAGAGTGGAGCAGTGAAATCATATGCCTTGTAGCGCTTGTAATAACTTGGAGCTATGAACTATAAATGCTATCCTTCAGAGTTCCACTCTCTTTCATCGTATCTCACACAGCATCTACATTCAATATACAGTGATGTCTTCAAGAATGTTTATGGCAAGAACTTTCAGTACTTCCTGCTAATTTACAATTGCTGTGTATAGCTGTATAAGGCATGACGCACCCTAATACTTTCTGCAAAGCTTACACAAGCAGGCGTATTCCAGGAATCTACCTTGCTTATTACACTCTTTGAGCAACTAGTCTTATCCAATGGATGGCCCATATTATGAACAGAGCAGACCGTTGAGAAAAAAATTATCCATAATGCAAACAAAATCGTACGGTCATTTTAAATCACTGCGCCTCAAGCTACTTGACCAAGTATGACAGCAATGATCAACTAGCATTTAATTTACACATCACAAGATTTAAGTCAGCGCATGTACCAAACCACGATACTGCCAGTATCCATATGATCTTCAAAATTTTTTGACTAAAGAGATGGTCCCTCATTTCAATATTGCGTGCCTCCCCCCCACAAACCTGCATGCTTAGAAACAACGAAAGTTCTTGAAAAATACTAAAAATTGCTTAAAATTGCTGTTGATCTGTGCAAATTTATGGAAGCCACAAGGAATCAATGGCCAGCGGCTAATAATCCCAAATAATCGAAATTAATTTAAAAGACATTCTTTGAAAAGAGAAATCAGAAAAAAAGGACTATTGAGGACTTGGGTCTACATAGTATCAGCAATTGGAAAAAATTCGGGCGCCCCAGTAAAGAAATAGATTTCAACATTTACTTTACTTGAAAAATTAAAAAGGAGATTCTTTGTGCTTAGCCCCTACTCATATCTTGATTCACGGCTATCTGAGAACTAGCATTCCCTCTCGCACCATGAAGCATCATGACAATATAAAAAGTGGAAGATATTTCGTTAAGCAATGGAATCGCTGACGAAATATATGTTGGTACTAAAGGCAAAGGAAAACACATTTCCACTACTTTAAACCCAATTCTTCCAGATTTTCTCCATTTATCAACAGAAAAGGGCGAAAAAACAGTGATTTGAAGAGTGAAGATTTCTTGAGTCGGAATTCATAATTTTGGGAAAGCTGTTTTTCGGAACTTAAAAAGAGAAAAAGATTTTGAAAACAGCAAAGAAACTTTCCTAAGGAGAAATACACATATATTGAAAGAAAATTGAAGATGGTATTATATAAAAGTCGAAATCAGCCAATATAAAAATATGAAACTTATTAAAACCATTCAGCAAAGTCGCTCATGATAGATAGGTCCGTCATCGAATAAAACGGTACTACACAACTTCAGAGGCCTACAATGTTACGCCAGGACGCAGCTCAACATTGCCGAGAAACTATATTGAAGCTCGCCCACCAGCTTTTCTGTGGAACAGGTGAAAGACTCTTCACGAATTGGCAGGATCAATTTATCTACTTAAAAAAATGAAATGCACTCAGAAAAGGGAAAAATTCGTTAAACATGTTTCTCACTACGGGAGAAATGTTAATTTTTGAACTACAAATAATAATGATTAATTTTGCTCTTCAAGATCTTACTTTTGAGTAAATGCAAAGAAGGAATTGTGTTTTAAACAAAAAATGACAAATTTATCATTTATTGTAAGATTTTTAAAATTTTGCCTTACTATTATTTTTCAGTGATTAAATAAATAAAGGTAATTAACTAATTTTTCTTTAGCAAATAAAATATAAGAGATATCTATAACAATTAATCTATAACGGTGTTAAATAATCTAAAGATTAGTTGATTTACAGCAAAATTAGGCTATATACTTATAGTATATATATTAATAATATAATATATTATATATATACTATATATTATATCATATAATATAATATATATATATATATATATATAATACTATATACGACTAGTAGTATATACCTTATTTAATTATATATTATATTATATAATATTTATGATATATATTATCTTATTAGTTAAATAAGCTGTGTAAGCCTGTTTAGTATTTTTAATCTGTTAAAAAATCCCTTAGATTGCTAAAAACAACTTTAAGAGTAAAGTTTTTTTTATTACATAAGCACTTATCACAAATTTATATAAATATCATTTTAAAAATCCAAATAAATAAATAAAATATTGTTTAAATTTCAAGCTTTCGTGCGCCGAGGAATAGAGAACCTATCAAGAATATACCGATGTGCGGTTAAGCAGTTCCAAAACTATTTGCGGCTATGACTGTTAAATAAGAAGCATCCTGATGATGAATTTATTCTCTTTTTCTAGTTGTTATTAAGACGGAATGGCAGAAAGGAGGAATGGTATTCAGTGTCAGCGTGTTCAGCCTTATTGAGTGTCCAACGTATTTGTATTTCTGGGATGCGATTGAAATTTGGGAGTATTATTTTATTGCAATATAATCAGCTATTTTCCTGTATGTTTTGGTTGTTGGATGTGGCTATTGACTAACATTTGTGAAATGTTTATAGTGTGGTTTTGAAGTAGACCGGTTGTGTAATGTTGGGGAGAGTTTTGGGTTGCCTGCGTATTAAGGTCAGTGGATGTGCTGATCGTGACGTTTGTAACGATTGTCAATGGTTCTCTCCATATAATAAACCGAGTCACAGCTCTGCTACAGGGGTACGCTCCTGTACACGACTTGTTCAGGAGGGTAGTGTGAGGTTTGGGGCGGGGGACAGGGAGCGAGGAGTTTTTGATTCGACTGGGAGATTATTGGAAGGACAAGAGTAATGTTAGGGAGAAATTTTTTTCATTTTGGTGGTTTCGGTGTAGGTGAGGAATGGGTAAAAAGGTCGTAGTTGGGGGTTGTTCCTGGGGGTATATTGTAAAACAGTTTTAATGTATCGTCTGTATTTTAAGATTTTAGGGGAATACATGTAATTTTTGCGTAACCTAACCTAACCTTAACCTAACCTAACCTAACCTAACCCAACCATAACCTACACCTAACCTAACCTAAACCTAACCAAATTTAACCTAAAGTTAAACCTAACCTATACGGATCTATACTTAATTAAATGTCCATTATAAATTTATAAATTAATATAGTATATAATATATATATATAACTGTATTTAGTAATATAATATATATATTATTATATATATAAGTATAATATGAAAAAATATAGAAGATAATAATATAGTTATACGTAAAAAGTAATATATATAAAGAATTGGAATCGAAATCGGGAATCGAAATCGGAATCGGAATCGGCACTTATTGACTGGTATCGGTATCGGACATCGGCATCGGCTGGAAATTTGGAATCGTCCCATATTATTGTTATTATATATATTATATATATATAATAATATATATAATATATATATATATATATATTTATATTATATATATTATATATATTATATATAAATAATATAATAAATATATATAGTTTATATATATAAAATATATATAATATAATATATATAATTAATTAGATATATATATATATATATATTATATATATATATATATTATAATATATTATATATATACTATATCATTATTATATATATATATAATATATATATATATATATATATATATATTATATATATAAATATAATATATTATATATATATAAATATCATATATAGGGTATATATATATATATATATATATATTAGTAATATATATATATCTATATATATATATATATATATATAGATATATATTATAATATATAATATAGTTTATATACTACTCGTCAATATATTA
>JABUQX010042467.1:5000-10000 GCA_015478945.1 Trachelipus rathkii | reverse complement strand
TTTCTGGCCTTGGACTAGCATCGCCCAGCCTCTATATCTATATATATATATATATATATATATATATATATTATATAATATATATATATATATATATATATATATATTATATTATATATATATATATACTATATATATAGTATTATATAATATAATTATATTATTATACTTATAATATTAAGCTTATATATAATATATATATAGATTATATATCTTATATACTATTATTATTATACTATATTGATACTATAGTAAATATAATATATATAAGGTAACAAAGTATGTATACAGAATAGTTAACTTATAATTAATTAAACTTAAAATTAAAAAGTGGAAATATTTCCAAACTTAATTACAAGTTTTGGTTAAAATGAAAGAGCGCGGAATCCTATTTTCACTTTTATTATTATCTTAATGCGTAAAAATCAATAATGAGGTTAAATGGAACGAATCAGCGAAGGTTTTAAACACATTAATAGGTTTTATTGTGTCCGGTCAATTAAAGTTTCAAATTACTTGCAGTCAAAGTTTTTTTTTTTTTTTTTTTTACGCTCTCAAATTTTTTTTTTTTTTTTTTTTTTTTCAATATTTTCGAGGCAATTAAAATTGGAGTTTGGTAACAAATAAATTTAATTAGGGCTAAACAGAGCTTTCGAAGTTTTCCTTTCAAAATATAGCGAAACTTTTTATTATTTTTAATTAATGAATTTAAAAGCATTTTTTATTGCAGCATTATTGGTAAAAGAATGCATTCAATTTTTTACTATTTTTGTTTTGTTTTAGATAAGTTGTTGCGGGATAGTGTGTGTATGTATGTATGTGCTTGAATACTATCTGACTCAATGTGTTATGGAACATTATTATTATTATTATTATTATTATTATTATTATTATTATTATTATTATTATTATTATTATTATTATTATTATTATTATTATTATTATTATTATTATTATTATTATTATTATTATTATTATTATTATTATTATTGTTATTATTATTTTAATTATTATTATATTATTATTATTATAATGTTGACAAAATTATTTTATTATTTATTATTATTATATTACTTATAAATAATACTATTAGTATTATAGTATATTATTATTATATTATTATTATTATTATTATAATTATTATTATTATTATTAATCTATATTTTAAAATGACTCCTTATCACATGTTAAAGAAGAAAATAACATTTGATAAGAATATATATAGTAAATATATTGATATATATATAATAATAAAATATAGCTATTTATATATTTCTAATAATATATTATATTATATATATATATATATTTATATATATATATATATATATATATATATAATATATATATATAAACTAAATAAGTTGTGTTGCACATTAAGTGCTTTGGCTTCACAGGATTTTTATTACTTTTACATTTACGTTTTCATTATTTTATTTAAAATAAGTTTACTTTGTGAACATTTATTTAAAGTTGAAGGGATGAGTGCACTCTCCACCACACCCATCAACAGCATTGTTGTTCCGGGCAAGAAAAACTAAAATTAATGTGAGTGATAAAAGATTTGGGGAAAAAATTAATATTCTTTTTTTATGATATTATATTCGGAAAATATGAAATAATTATTTTCAAAAGTTAGTTGAGAATGTTAACTGAAAAAAAAGAGGGGAAAAACCTTAAAAAAAAATTTTACAATTTTTTTGCCTATTAATTAAATTTACTAAATAGTACGTAGCTATGAAAAGTACTATTAGTGTTGCTTCTTGAAGTCAAAAGAATAAATTATATATATATATATATATATAGTATATATATATATATATATATATATATTATATTTATTATATATTACTGTATAGTAAATAGTTACTTTAGTTTAACAGAAAATCATCCGAAAACTATTTCAATTTAAATATCTTATATATATATACATATTATATATATATAGTTTAGATTATATAATATATATATATATATATATATATATATATTATATATTATATATATAAATATATTATATATATATATATATATATATATATATATATATATATATATATATATATATAAATATATATTATAAATATCTATTATATAATTAGTGGATATAGTATATATATATAGTATAGTGGTATGATAGTAGGAGGTAGATGTATATTGTATATGTATGGCGTATATTATATTGATGTATATGGATTAGTGTTGAGTGTATTAGGTATTATTATATAGTTACTAATAAGTAGTAGAGTAGTAGTATTACTATATATAGTGTTAGTAGTATATATGATAGGGGGGAAAATATGAGTTATATAGTAAGTATAGGGTATAGGCGGTTACGTATTATAGGTAGGTAGGTGGTCATAGTGAGTAGGTGTAGGTATATATATTGTAGTATCGTTGAGTAAGGATATGATTAGTGTGGGCTCCTAGGGGGGTACGTAGGTGGTAGGGTGAGGTAGGGCGGTTATATATAATAGTAATATTAAAGTGTATAGGGTGACGTATGTAGTAATGGTGAATATGATATTGGCTATTCCCCTTGATCTTACTCGAAAAAATGCTGGAAATTTAATTCGAATTTATTATTTTAGAGGGATAATACATTTTATTCCTTTCTATGGACATTTTATTTTAAATAAATTTATAAAAAAAGACCTTTTTTTCGCATTTTTTTAAACTCAACATCGAGAATAAAAATATATACGGTTAACCTTATTATTAATTTATGACTGTTTGTTAGGTTAGTGTTAGACTAGCCATACAGTGGCGTAGCTTAACTCGTAAGATTGAAAACCTGACGATATTTTAAATACAAACATATGTTTTCATTTACATTTCTCAAGATGCAATTATAATAAAAGCGGAGGATTATATGAGATTGTCAAATATATTGATTTGCGTAAAAAAAAAATTTTAAACAAATATATTTTTATGTTGTAATATTTAAGAAATTTCAGATCACCCATTCTTCGGCAATGACGATTTGGGTAAAAAAAAAAAAAAAAAAAAGTTATTGTTAATGAAATTACTAGTAATATGAGTAAGAAATCCTATTTAGATGAATTTTTATACGTTCCTCGTTAAAAATAAATAGACTTTCTAGTAAACTTTTTTTTTTGTTTTTTTTAACTAACGAATACCCTAAGGTATACCGCACCGATGGCAGGAGTGGGGTCTCTCGCCTTCCGGGGAACTACGGAGTTGGATATTTCCCCTCCAGGACGGGTCTCCGAACCACCGCTCTTTGGGTATTGGGTGTGCGGGGGTTCCTCCACCTCCCCTAGGGTATGGAAACGTCCCCCTGTGTATCAGTCGGCTCGAGCCCCTACATTAGCGTGTATAACTTTTACAAATAATATACTATATATATATATATATATATATAGTATATCAGTAAGCTATACATATATATATATATATATATATATATATATATATATATATATATATATATTTATTTTAACGGTGTTTTTAAAACATAAACTATTTACAGATCTACTAAAATTTATATATAATATTACATACTATTATATAATATTATATATATAATAATCATATATTTAGTATAACGTATATATATATATATATAGTATATAATATAATATAATATATATAATATTATATATATAGTTTTATTATTATATATATTTATTATATTATCTTAAATATTTATAGTTATTAGTATGATATAGAATCTATAATATATATCTACTATATTTATATATATATTTAATCTATATATATAATATTTATATATATATAATAATTATTATAGTATAAACTATAATATCAAGATTTTTGTCTGGCCCCTGAAAAAAATTCTGGTTAAGGCAAGTATATCTATATTATATCTATATATATATATATATATATATATATATTATATAATATTATTATATATATATATATATATATATTTATATATTATAACCTATATTATATATTAATTCTACTATATAATGCTATATATAAAATATTTTTTATATATATATATATGTAGCACTCCATAACTTTGTAAAAATTTTATTTATGTTCGTACTTATGCTGAGATTTGCGCGAGCAAATTTTAGCAATAAGTCAAGTGAAATATTATATAGCTCGTCCTTTTGGATACTCTTACATCGATAATTATGTAAGAATCAGAAGAAAATCTCACTCAAGATACTCTCTCCAGAATCCTCCCGGCAAGAAGATAAACTTCAAGGAAAAGGCTGCGACTCGAATTTCAATCACCAACACAAATCCTCGCACAAAAATAGCGGTGGAAAACGCGCTGGAAAAGGGCTGTGACTACCAATTCGCCTAAGAAGAGAGTACTCAACAGAAGGGACTTTTATTAACTTTACTTTTATTGAATATTCTACTTATGTAGAATAAAAACATTTCAAATATGGATTTCTAAATTACATCCTCTTATATAGGGTGCTTTTTTGCTCTCAAAAGAAACTTAGCAAGTAGTACTATTAATGGTGCAACCCGAAGTAGAACAACCCCGAACTTCAATCTCAATGCTTCGATTATAAGAAACAAAAAACAAAATGAGACAAAGAAAAAATACAATAACAAAATCCAATCGAACACTCGAGAATGACTCAAGCAAACGAACTTCACAAATACTTTCATTTTCTTTTTAATTTTGATTATGGTCTTCATTTTTCCACACGCTATCACACAGTTTCGAAGATGTCATCGATAGACTAGCACAACATTCTTTTCGGTATCGCGATTTTCTTTCATCATTCAAGTTTGGATTATGGACCAGAAACTCATATTTGGATTCCACTACGAACTTTGAATTCTTTTCGAATTCTAAATGGTTTCTGTGACCGCTCCCTTTTAATGTATGAAGAAATTTTTCAATAAAGGACCTAAATTTCAAGCAACTTCGCCTCTCATATGTAACTTCTTTTACGGTATGGATTTCTTTAATCATTTTAAGTTTGGATTATGGGCAGCAATTCATTTTTGGATTCCACTACGAACTCTGATTCCTTTTCGAA
>JABUQX010042465.1:42500-55000 GCA_015478945.1 Trachelipus rathkii | reverse complement strand
ATATTTATTGTTTATGGAGGATATTATAAGAAAAGCGACCACGCCCGATTTTCATGAAACTTCTATGAAATATAAGCCTGAAAAAAATTATGGAGTGTCCAAATTTAATAATAATGCCCTATTTATTGCTAGATGCTTCTTTTATAAATTTTTTATATGCTTATTATATGCTTATATATGTAAGCTTATGATTTTGAAGCAAAATTTTATTGTTTTGTCAGCACTCAGGGGTTGGAGTGGTATGGGGCGGAGCAATCATTTTGCACTAAAAAGTAATATAAATGTTATTTCCTAACGATCTTGTAGAATTTTTTTTTTTTTTTTAAATAAAAAAATTTGCATTAAAACTTATTCTTTATATTATTATTATTAATTATTATTATTATTATTATTATTATTATTATTATTATTATTATTATTATTATTATTATTATTATTATTATTATTATTATTATTATTATTATTATTATTATTATTATTATTATTATTATTATTATGATTATTATTATGATTATTATTATTATTATTATTATTATTATTATTATTATTATTATTATTATTATTATTATTATTATTATTATTATTTTATTATTGTTTAGCTAGCATGCTTCCTTCATGCAACATATTGATAATTATAATTTAAACACTAAACTTTAAAGTGAATATTTTTCGAACTATTAAAAAACTTTGATATAATAATTTTACAAATTTGTATACTCATGTAAGATCTAAATATTTTATACTATTTTAAAGTAAATATAATGCATAATTAATATTTTCTGCAATAGTTCTCAACGCTTTTCGGCCACATGCATTAAAATATTCTTTTAAAAGTAACTGAATACAACAAAGAATTTGTACATTATTAAGAAATGCATTTTAGTATATCTGTATCTAAATTTAAATTATTAGAATTGGCACTAAAAAGTGTCTAAGGAAATATTATTTAACTTTATTTTGAATCTCATTTTACATTCAAAAAGTTATTTCATTGAAGAGTTAATATTTAAATTATTTCTGAGGTTGCCTAGACAAAGTCATATAAAGTCTAGATTTTGAAAATCCCTGTCCTCGCAAGAAATTCAAATATCTTAATAAAACTAACTAACTAACTAACTAACTAACTAACTAACTAACTAACTAACTAACTAACCAACTAACCAACTAACCAACTAACTAACTAACTAACTAACTAACTAACTAACTAACTAACTAACTAACTAACTAACTAACTAACTAACTAACTAACTAACTAACTAACTAACTAACTAACCAACTAACCAACTAACCAACTAACCAACCAACCAACCAACCAACCAACCAACCAACCAACTAAATCCAACTAACAAACTAACTAACTAACTAACTAACTAACTAACTAACTAACTAACTCTCTCTCTCTCTCTCTCTCTCTCTCTCTATATATATATATATATATATATATATATATATATATATATATATATATATATATATATATATATATATATATATATATATATATATATATATATATATATATAAAAAAGTGCTTATGAAAGCATTCTGCGTATGCAACTTAATGGCTCTTCTGAGTATACATCTATAAGACATTAAAAATGAGGAAAATTAAGTCTCTTAATTGCTCTCATTAAACTCATTTATTAATGATCGGAAAATAATAATTATCTTACATTATTAAGGCTATTCAAAAGTGCTTGTCTCAAAATTTAAGATTATACAAAGTTTTGGTCTGGAAATGCAATGTGGTAATATGAATATCTGCGAGAATGATCCTGCCACTAAACTTTTAAGGGCAGCACAATAAGGCAGGAACGTTCCTAAATTGTTCTTTGGGGTCAGCCAAGATCTTCTTCGCAATTATATTCAAATTCTTTTATGGATCAAGATCCATAAGAGTTTAGCAATTTAAATAAATTCATGATTTGAGATTTTTTTTTTTTTTCTTTCTCTCTCTCTCTCAATATATATATATATATATATATATATATATATATATATATATATATTAGTTATCATATATATATATTATATATATATATATATATATATATATATATATATATATATATATATATATATATATATATATATATATATATATATATATAAATATATATATATATATATATATATATATATATATATATATATATATATATATATATATATATATATATATAGTCGTGTGCAAATTTGAATTGAAACACTTTGGAATAACATTTTATTTATTCTTTTGGAAAAATTATTCGCATTAGGCTGTGGCATTACTGAGCCATTTTCTGTTCATTTATTTTAGTTGATTTTTGAGCTTCACATTTTCTAAATATTTTTATTTTTACAACAGTAAATAATTTAGAACAGCTTAGTGACGACATATTAAAACTAATTAAATACGACATCTGGAGTAGTTGTTGTATTGTAATTTTACTTTACTAATTCGTTTAGTACTATAAGCTTTGGGTATCGTCTCCAGAAAACAATCTTAAAATTGTGACACCGTCATAATAGTCTAAGTAAGAAATATGGCAAATCAATGGGACGTTAACATAGCAAGTATTAGCCGATTGTAAAGCCACAGAGAAAAGGTGATCATTTTTCACTCAGCGAAAGGCAAATGTGGAAGAAAACGAAACATACCAGAGAGATGACATTACTACTTTGGTAAAACCTCTAAATTGTCGGGTAGTGACTCCACAGATGGTTAGCTGCCTTTTGATATCGACATTTTCTTGAAGCACTGTAAGAGTGATCGTATGAAACATGCTGGTCGTCCTTAAGAAAAGTAAGAAAAACCCTTCCGTAAACAATTTAACCAGCGCTATGAAAAAGAAACGTATGAAATGGGCTATATACTACAAAAATGGACTGAGGACTGCTTAGGAAAGTCAGACACCGATGAATCCCATTTTGAAGTCCAAGGGCAGAGATGTCAGTATGTACGGAAATCAATAGTGAGCCAGTTCGTGAGGCTCATATTGAACAACACGTCAAGCATCCCCAGAAGGTAATGCTTTGAGGATCTTTACCATAAAACGGACCTTTTGAGGTCATCTAGTGTCTGGAATGATGAATTCCACCAGTATCACTCAGAATTAATTCACCTGAAGGTGGCTCCTGAACTCAGAAAAGAATTCTAAATGGAGACGCAATATTCCAGCAAGGTCTCGTTCCATGTCATATACCCCCAAAAATTCAATGAAAGCCTTACGAAAGTAAAGATTGAAGTCCTCATGTGCTGGTAGGAAATTCTCCTGATCTTAATCCTATTGAAAATCTTAATAGTATGGGAACGACTCAAATATTACGACTCCACAACCAAAGAGAAGCTGATAACTGCTCTAATTCAAATATGGAAAAATTATAACGAAGATACCAAAAAATTTGTGGTAACCCACTGAATCAACACCCAAAGGGTAAAAATGCTTCTTTAGGCTAAAGGAGGCCATATATAAAATAGTTACGGAAAACATTGTTTCCATATTTAATAAATAAACAGGAATTTTAAGTCATTATCCTATTGTTTCAATTAATTGGTATTAGTAATGTAGTGTTCAAGAGCGGTATTGATGCCGAAGCAAAACCGGAAGTAAACGATCTATTCGCCTGAAATCAAAGTAAAAACCGGAAGTAAATTTCCGGCCTTTTATCGACGAAAAAAACCGAAGGTTTTTTTCGAAATAATAAAATTAATTAATAAATAAATAAAATAATTAATAAATTAATTAATTAATTAATAAATTAATTAATTAATTAATAAATAATAAATAAATAAATAAATAAATAAATGTTTAATTACCGAATATTATTTTTTATTGACGTGTATATTCCCGCACCGGTTGTGGCCCCGCAGCGCCCCGCACCGCACCGCACCGCTACGCCCAACGTGTGATGGGGCTGAGCCCCAAAATCTGGAAATGGTCATAGAAGGTTGAAATTTGGTATACACCCTTCATATAAGGTACCCACATCATATATGGAGTTAAATAGCCGTACACCCCAAAGGGGGGGTCCCCAGCCCCAAAAACCTGAGATATTGACGTAGAAGGCTGAAACTTGGTATATACCCTTCATATAAGGTACCCACATCATATATGGAGTTAAATAACCGTACACCCCAAAGGGGGGGTCCCCAGCCCCAAAAACCTGAGATATTGACATAGAACGATGAAACTTGGTATACACCCTTCATTTTAGGTACCCACATAATATATGGAGTTAAATAACCGTATACCCCAAAGGGGGGGTCCCCAGCCCCAAAAACCTGAGATATTGACGTAGAAGGCTGAAACTTGGTATACACCCTTCATATAAGGTACCCACATCATATATGGAGTTAAATAACCGTACACCCCAAAGGGGGGTCTCCGGCCCCCAAACCTGAGATATTGACGTAGAAGGCTGAAACTTGGTATACACCCTTCATTTAAGGTACCCTCTCACTGTATATGAAAGTTAATGACCAGAGCACTCTGCAAAAGGGGGGGTCTCCACCCAAACAAAAAAAAAAAAAAAAAAAAAAAAAAAAAAAAAAAAAAAAAAAAAAAAAAAAAAAAAAAAAAAAAAAAAAAAAAAAAAAAAAAAAATTAAAATTTTTATTCTTTTTAAGTTTATAACTTACAAATTTACGTTTTTACATACACTAAAGCAGTAAATCAGTAAATCATAGTACCCTTCAGCCACCCTCCTGTCATTCCGTGATCTATTGATCTATTGATCTATTGATCTATTGATCTATTGATTCAAGTCATATTTTTACAAAAATTGTCATGTTTTACATACCCTAAATCAGTAAATCAGTTAATCAAACTACCCTCAAGCCACCCTCCTGTCATTCCGTGATCTATTGATCTATTGATCTATTGATCTATTGATCTATTGATTCAAGTCATATTTTGTATAACAAAACAAAACTTTTATACTTTTTATGTTTATAACTTTAAAAAATTTGTATTTTTACATACCCAAAAACAGTAAATCAGTAAATCAGTTAATCAAACTACCCTCCAGCCACCCTCCTGTCATTCCGTGATCTATTGATCTATTGATCTATTGATCTATTGATCTATTGATTCAAGTCATATTTTGTATAACAAAACAAAACTTTTATTCTTTTTATGTTTATAACTTACAAATTTACGTTTTTACATACACTAAAGCAGTAAATCAGTAAATCAGTTAATCAAACTACCCTTCAGCCACCCTCCTGTCATTCCGTGATCTATTGATCTATTGATCTATTGATCTATTGATCTATTGATTCAAGTCATATTTTGTATAACAAAACAAAACTTTTATACTTTTTATGTTTATAACTTACAAATTTACGTTTTTACATACACTAAAGCAGTAAATCAGTAAATCATAGTACCATCCAAACACCTTCCTACCCTTCCATGATCTATTGATCTATTGATCTATTGATCTATTGATTCAAGTCATATTTTTTATTAAAATTGATATGTTTTACATACCCTAAAGCAGTAAATCAGTAAAGCAGTAAATCAGTAAATCAGTAAATCAAACTGTCCTCCTCACCCTCCTACCCATCCGTGATCTATTGATCTATTGATCTATTGATTCAAGTCACATTTTTTACTAAAATTGTCATGTTTTACATACACTAAAGCAGTAAATCAGTAAATCATAGTACCATCCAAACACCTTCCTACCCTTCCGTGATCTATTGATCTATTGATCTATTGATTCAAGTCATATTTTTTCTTTAGTATAAATAAGTTCTTTGGATAAAAAGCGGGAAAAGAAAACAAGTTTTTATTTTAAAGCATTTATAACATAAGTGAAGACCTTTTCTTGTTCATTAGTGTTTGGGTATTATCCTAGAATGGACGTTGGTAAATTTATGTTCCGTGCTCCTGCTACATGTCTTGTGTCTGGTCCTACAGGATGCGGGAAAACCTTTCTTTTATTAAACATTTTAAAAGAGGTTGAGATTTTCGAGCAAAAGCCTGTTAAAATCATTTGGTGCTACAGTGTTTACCAAGAAAAGTTTAATGATTACAAAGATGTGATTCAATTTCACGAAGGTATATACGATGTAAAGTCTTTGGAAAATATACAGGGTCACAAAATTATAATCCTTGATGATTTGATGCATAAATTGAATGAGGAAATAGTTTCACAGTTTACTCTCATCATTTAAACATCACAGTATTTTTTATAACACAGAATATCTTTCATCAGAATAAGTATATGAGGGATGTGTCTTTAAACACACAGTATTTAATTTTGTTTGGGCAAAGAAGGGATATGAGTCAAGTCAATGTTGTGGCTACCCAAATGTTCCCTACTCAACGTAAAGAGTTCCTAAAAGTATATAAAGAAGTTACCTCTGCCCCTCACGGTTATTTACTCTGTGAGCTTCATCCTAAGAACACGCATAGAGTGTTACTTCGTACAAATATCTTGCCTAACGAGATTGAGACAGTATACATACCTGAATAATGAGTACTCTAGTAGCAGATTATTTACCTCTTATGAGAAAATTTAAAAACCTGAAACCTTCTGAAAAACGTAAACTGATCTGTGAAGATGAAAAATTTATACAATGTATAGCAGAAGTATGCCTAAATCTTATAAAAGGAAATGTTCCTTTAAACAGACCTCAGAAGGTAAAGCTACGTCGTCATAGAAACATCATTAAAAAACTTGCTGGTAACGTAAGAAAACTTAAAAATAAAAAGAAGCTATTACAGAAAGGTGGGGGTGTGTTCCTACCTTTACTCTTTTCCGTTATAGTACCTTTGATAACCAAGTGGCTTGCTCAATGATGAAGAAGGTAGTGGTTTTACCCTACAACGATTATGAGAAGTTGAAATATAATACAGGAACCCTACCTCTACAACAACAACAACAACAACAACAACAACAACAACAACAACAACAACAACAACAACAACATCAACAACAACAACAACAACAACAACAACAACAACAACAACACCAAATAAAAATAAATAAATAACAAATGACAAATAAGAACAACAACAGTTCGAACAGTCTCAATCAAACCCTCAACTGCAACAGATCGGTTATAACCCTTATCAACCATTGATTCAACAGCAGCCTTTGAGTTTATATGATCCGCAAGTTGAACAGATAAATAATTACGAGAAGGAACTGCACCATATATTAAACTCTGATGTTAACATTCATGAAAAAAGAATCCTATATCAAAATGCTATACAAAAATTAGTAGATCTAAAAGTTTTACTAAATTCACCTAAGGAAGATTCAGCTCCAGCACCAGATACTAAGATTGAAGTGAAAAGAGAAGATAATTTTAAACATATACTCAAGGAAAGCTTACCAATGAGGAATAAGAAAACGGGTTTAGCTCTATATAAGATTTTAAAAGATCAGCTTACCTGGAATGAACTCGGTCAAATCATTATTGACGGAGAAACAATAGCAGGATCGAATATTGTTGACTTGATATCTGATCTCTCGCGTGATTGGAAGAAGGCTCCTGTGACAGGATGGAACAGGATCAAACAAGAACTTCAAACTATTAATTTCCCGAGAACTTTAATCCAGAATAAACAAAGATTAACGGAACTGGATAATATTCCAATGTCTCCTAGACCAGATGTGAGTCCCTCTGGTACTTCTTTTGCATCGGATAGATTTAAGATGATAAGTACATTACGTTCAAGTGCAGGAAGAATAAGAAAAAAACCACACTTCGCTTCAAAATGGATTAGTTCCTAATTATTTATTGTACTTTTTATTTGATTGTATTGTTTGTAATTTTAATTTATGTATTTAACCTATGTTATCTTTCTGTGTACATGTGTTATTTCTTTTTAGATTTGTAATTTAAAATAGTTAATATTATTTTGTAATTGAAAATAAAATATTTCATATAGACATTCGGTTTTTATATCCCCTATCAGTATAAATGAATATGTTTTTTATTGATAATGTCATTGGGAGTCATGGAGGCTAAGGAGGCGGTCGATAAATATTACTTTGATGTGAAACAACCTTACAGTTATGGAGGCTTTTCAAGGTTCGCTTCAAGGTTTCCTCATATAAATAAAAAAGAATTGAAAAATTATTTACAAGGTGAGGATGCTTTTACCCTACATAAACCTATACGAAAAAAATTTCCAACACGAAAAACCGTAGCCCTCCACTTAGATAATGTATGGCAACTTGATTTGACTGAAATGATAAAATATAAAGTTTACAATGAAGGGTATCAATACATTCTTTTTGTGATAGATGTATATTCCAGATACTTATGGTTAAAGGTTTTAAAAGATAAAAAGTCAAAGACTGTAGCTGCTGCAGTCAGAGAAATTATAAATGAGGATAATAGATATCCTCAAATGATGTGGACAGATAAAGGTACAGAGTTTTTAGGTAAAGAGTTTCAAGAAATAGTTACAGAGTATGATATTGGGTACTACAACACATTTTCAGTTAATAAAGCGGCAATTGTGGAAAGAGTACAAAGAACTATAAAAGAAAGAATGCATAGATATTTCACGAAGAGGAATACATTTAAATATATAGATGTACTGCAAGACTTGGCTTATTCTTATAATAGGTCTTATCATAGAACAATTAAGAGGACCCCTCTAGAGATGGTGAAGACAAAACCCTCAGTTCCGAGTCGTCCTGTACGAAAAATTAAAGATAACACAGGCATTAAATTAGGAGATTATGTGAGAGTGTCTAGGTCAGATGAAAATTTCAGAAAAGGGTATGAGGCGGGATGGTCGAGAGAAGTTTTTAAAGTAGATACAATCAGAGAATTCCCAAGAGACGGGTTAAAATTATACTATCTCGAGGATTTAGATGGTGAACAAATAAAAGGAGGGTTCTATAAACAAGAAATACAGAAAATACGGTTTGATCCTAAGAGTCACGAGTATAAAATAGAAAAAATATTAGGATCTAAAGGAAAAGGAAAAAATAAACAGTATCTTGTCAAATGGATAGGTTACCCAGTGAAGTTTAATAGTTATATAAATGCTAGTGAAATTAAGAAACATTGATCAGTTTACTTTGTGAACATGGAGAGTGAAGATCATTTCTATTTAACTCTGCCTTCATCGGCTTCTATGGATCTATATCCTGAAAATAAAATATCAGACTATACAACCCAATTATTGAACACTATAACTTTTGATCGAGAAATGTATGAAGCAGGATTAAGTGAAATAATTCTCGACGCCGATATAGAGAATAGGCCTGATTCATATTTGGCTTTTTCGATATTTAGAAATGTTGATAATGTTAAAAATGTATTAAAAAGTAAACCTAATATTGCATCCATCAAACGAGGCACCAATGAATATTTCGTTGAAAATTATTTATTAGAGCACGGTCTCTATAAATCGGTTACTGATGTGTTCATAGACTTAAACAAAAAATTTGAAGAAAGTCAAATATGTAAAGATTTAGTGTTTCTTGTTAATAAATCCGTTAACGAAGATAACGTGTTAATCACATTAAAATCTCAATCTAATGTGAACCTGAAAGATATAAGTTTATTTATGTTCCGCCCTTCAGTCTGGTTTCGTAATTGTTGTTACTCACATGTATACAAAATATCGGGAAATAATATCAAACCATATCTAAAGGATCTAATGCGTTATATACCAACGATGGAAGAGTATGTCTCAAAAAATGACACCAAGAGTTCATTACATTTTGTATGCTTGCCTACTAAGATGTTTCAAGATCCAGGTATGGCCTATGTTTATACAGATATTGTAGACCATCAGTATGTAGGGAATACTAAAGCCTCTTTGTTAAGAGAAGGTCGTAAAGTTATAAGCTTTCCTAATGTTCACTACTTACCTATGAGTAAGACCCAACTGAGTTCAGTTCGCGTTTATATAAGAGACGTCGAAGGCAAACCATACCCATTCACAAATGGGACAGCAGTGTGTAAAGTACGAAAGAAGCTCCGTTAAATAATAATAATAATGGAAAGAGAAAGAGTCTTCAGGGGATCAAGAATGCAGAGGGGATATGGTTTAGGAGGATTTTTTGCTTCGTTATTTCGTAGAGCTATTCCCCTGTTTAAATCAGGAGGTAAATACATTGCTAAAAAAGCGGCCAGAACAGGAATAAACACAATCCAGGATATTATGGGGGGTGTCGACCCTCGTAGTGCTGTAAAACGCCGCATAGCTGATGTTTCAGATGAAATGTTAGACGATGTCAAACGAAAAATACGGCGCAAGATGACTGGTCAAGGTGTAGGTGGTCGTAAAAAACCATTAAAGAGGAATAATAAAGGGCCACTAAAGAAAAAGTGTATTGATGTGTTTGCTCTCTAATATCAGTGATAAGTGGTAACTTTTTTACATAAATAATAATAACCTGCATCTATTTCGTATATAAGGAATGTTTAAACACCTCTCTCTAATATACGTCAAAGCATTGCAGTAGCAAGATGCATTCTCCATCCCTCCAGCCCCGACTGTTGTAAGAGCGAATTGGATCTCTTTTCTGTGAATCCTACACAGATCAGTGTGAGTGAATCCAATTTTATTAGTATTAACCCCGTTCACGCCATCACAAATACAGATGTACCTCTCGAATTCAACATCCCTGCACTTGACCAATATCTGATCTTTGAATGTGTTTTTATATCTGAAGACTAAGTTAGTAAACGAAGATGGTTCAAATCTCACAGACACCGACCACATAGTATCCACCGAGACAAATTTCCTGTATACATGTTTCAATCAACTTGAGGTGTTTTTAAATGAAACATCTCTAGGAGCATCAGCTGCAAGTTACCCTTATCGAAGTTATATTGAGACTTTGCTAAATTATTCAGATGATGCTAAACAGTCCCATTTACAATCATGTGGGTATTACAATTTAAAAGATGTAGAGAAACATAGGGACAACGCCGCTAAATCTAAAAATAACACTTACGAATATTATGGACGTGTAAACGGTGATATATTCTCACAGGAAAGACTTATTCTACCATCAGTGGACACCCGCATCAGGTTAACTAGATCTACTCCTCAATTTGCGCTTAATGTTCAAAGCAACGCTACAGCTACAACTTCCGCTCCAAAGCCTATTTTCAAATTACTGGATGCTTATCTTTATGTACGTAAAGTGAAATTATCTCCCTTTAAACATATGGAAATCGAGAAATCTCTTTTAACTGATACAGCAAAATATCCAATCAAGAGAATTGAGACTAAGTATTAATATACCTAACATCGTCAATGGTAGCTTACCTCAGAAGGTAATAATAGGAATTGTAGAACACGATGCCTATTCTGGAAACTATGAGAAGTCTGCCTTTAAATTTACCCATTTCGGTCTTAGAGGTATCAGTTTGCATGTGAATGGTCAACCATACGGTCGTGATTATGAGATGATATACGAAGGTTCACATTCTCAATGTTCGCGTCCTTTTTACGATTTATTTGCCAATACTGTATCTTGCAGCGATAACGGTACAGGTGTTGATCTCAAGACTTATGCTGAAAACAGTAATTTATATGCATACGATCTCACAGCTGATCTTTCAGCTTGTAATGCTTATCATCTCAATATCCTAAGAAAAGGCACATTAGGGTTAAGTCTCAAATTTGGACAAAGTTTGACATCCTCGATCTCAGTTCTGGTGTATTTGGAACATCCTCAAATCATCGAGATTGACAGAGTACGAAATATACTCTTGAATTATTAAAGATGAATGAAGAAGAAATATTAAATGCCTTTATAAACGAAAGAAGATTTTTAGGTGTATTCGCGTGTAATGAACTCGGTTCTGTGAAATTGGAAACCGACTCTGGACTTATCTTCAACACTTCTCCTCGGAATGTTTCGAGCTATGGTCACTGGATAGCCGTGTATAAGAATAAAAATAATGTTGTATATTTCCTTGACTCTCTGCATTTAGATTTTATGTTTAGTAATCATTATGTAACTTCTTTTTTAAAATATAATAATGTTCAATATGTTAAGACCTTATGTTTTCCTGTACAACCTATCAGTTCTAATTTATGTGGTGTATACTGTATTTATTTCATTATATGTTTTTTAAATAATGTTTCTTTTTAATAAACTTGTAAATATATTTGATGCTAAAAATTTATATGTAAACGATTATGTAGTCTGCACTTATGTTATAAATGCTTTAAAATAAAAACTTGTTTTCTTTTCCCGCTTTTTATCCAAAGAACTTATTTATTATACTAAAGAAAAATATGACTTGAATCAATAGATCAATAGATCAATAGATCAATAGATCACGGAAGGGTAGGAAGGTGTTTGGATGGTACTAAGATTTAGTGATTTACTGCTTTAGTGTATGTAAAACATGACAATTTTAGTAAAAAATGTGACTTGAATCAATAGATCAATAGATCAATAGATCACGGATGGGTATAGGAGGGTAGTTTGATTTACTGATTTACTGATTTACTGATTTACTGCTTTACTGATTTACTGCTTTAGGGTATGTAAAACACATCAATTTTAATAAA
>JABUQX010042465.1:30000-32500 GCA_015478945.1 Trachelipus rathkii | reverse complement strand
AACCTTGTTCTGAACGATTTTAACTGTCTCATAAATACGTTTCACAATTTCAACTTCTTTCGTGAATCTGTCCTTGGTTTCATAAATACTGAAATATTTCCACATTAAAGGACAGCTTTTGTTGGTATCGCTCAAGAACTGCAAAGGCCATCAACAGGCAGCGACAGTGCAATGAAAAAGTGGTCTTTCAGCTACATTGTGCTTCGGCAAAGTCTTTCGGTTTGTTATCTATATTAGCCTTATAGGTAAATGTTCTGAAGTACTGGAATCTGATTTTCTGATAATTAATTAATTTACCCGTCTTTTCACAGTAGTCACTACATCATTTGTAATTTTGGATACGACTTTGGAAAATTTGAGAAAAATCAAAGTTTTGCTAACTATTATAATTTAAGCAATTTTGATGATGAAGCTGGGCTATTATGTATGAAAAAAATTATAAAAGAGGACTGAAAGAATTGGAACTAGCAGTGGTGGTGGTAAAAGACAGAGAATTTCTTTCCAGCTTGGAAACATGCTCAGCATATTCTATTGACTCAACTCGGCACAAAGGGCAATATTGAAAAATCATTTAGTATATTCAGAAGAGTAAAAACATGACTGAACTAAACTGTGTCCGAAAGTCGAAACATCAAGAATATTAAGAACAAAAGGCGGCTGGAGAAGTATGGAAGATTATGTCGAATATATTATAGATGAAGGAACTGTGTCTTTTGCAGCATTATGGGGAAGGAAGTGGCACTCCAAAGCTACGAGATTATTCCAGGTGGGCATATATGGAGTGTTAAGGTACATCCCAAGGCACTCTAGTGCCAATGGTACAGGATTGGGCTCTCCTTTATCTCACACATCATAAAACCCTATTACAGACAACACTATCCTTATAAAAAAAAGCATAGAGGGGCTGCTTCCAAAAATGGCCCCTCATCCACCCCTTCCCATCACCACTTGACATTAGAGTTGACGGTCTTCGGCAGTGAGGTTGGCGTCGTTACGGAATTATCCTCCTGTTCTGATACACCGTCTTAGCTCTTCATAAATTTCCGCAACCTTCGAGTTTTAAATCTAATTCTCATTTTGTTGAACATCACCTCTCCTCCTATAAACCCCATCTTTTATTTTCAGGTGTTTGAGAGTTCTGAGCGCAAACCCGGATATGACTCTTACTGTTACAATCCACAATTTTCAGCCATAGATGGTTGTCGAGCCTAGGTACGCAATGACGATGTTTGTTGTTGTGTCTTTGATTTGGATTTTTCAGAATTCTCTACCTTAAGATTCAAGCTATCCTGTCAATCTACTAACAAATTCATCTGTTTTGTAGATCTGTCAGCTAACTCAACTGACTTTAATAAATTCTTCGACTACTCCAACAAAAAACCGCAGCAGCCTCATTCCAGCTTCTACCCCCCAAAATGCCAGGTCCAGGGTTCCAGTAGTCGGATAATAAATAACCCTATTACATATATATATATATATATATATATATAATTCATATATATATATATATATATATAATATATATATATATATATATACTATATATATATATCTTATATATATATATATATATATATATATATATATATATATATATAAATATTCACTTCGATACCATCACTACGTACTCCAACTCTCGTATACTTATGGATACTCTTGCGTTTGAAGAGTGTTTACTTACACATATATCTCTCTCCTAAAAGAAATCAATCACCTAATTACCATTCGCATTTTCTCCCTCAGCCCCAAAGGCACCTTTTATACCTGTACCCCTTTTTTTCTATCACCTACCTACCATTCAAGTGTCCTGAAACAATCATTCTGAAGCCCCTACTCACCCTGTCCAAAACACCGTTCAGATTTTATCCCAAAAAGTCCACACTCATATACTATATATAAATATATATATATATATATATTATAATATAATATATATAATATATATATATATATATATATATAAATATAATATATACTATATATATATATATATATATATATATATATATATATATATATATATATATATATATATATATATATATATATATATATATATATCGTATTAGAGTTGCGAGTTCAGAATCCACCCACGCTGACCTTTTCCCTGATTAAAATTTCTTTCAAATTAACATTTTTAATTAATTTCTTCCAGTGAAATATTTTCAGCTGACAAAAATTCAGCCAATTTTGAAGGTTAATAAGAAAATTTGTGAATTAAATAACATAAAACCCCCAAAAATAAAAAAAATAAATTTACTATAAATTTACAATATATTTAAGAATATAAATAAAATAAAGAGCATATATTGCAAAATGTCCAATATTAAAATTTATAATTCTAAAGTATTGTTGTCCGAATGCGGGATTTTATTTAAATATGGTTTGGAGTGAATATTACATGGGACTAGCTAAGATTTCAGTAAGGAGGTGTGACAAAAACTCCTCGTGAGTTATATATATATATATATATATATAATATATATATATATATATATAT
>JABUQX010042465.1:20000-22500 GCA_015478945.1 Trachelipus rathkii | reverse complement strand
ATATATATATATATATATATATATATATATATATATATATATATATATATATATATATATATATATATATATATATATATATATATATATATATATATATATATATATATATATATATATATATATATATAAAATAAATATATAAATAGATTTATATATATAACTAATTAATAATACTAACACGTAAATATGCCTGAAAGAAATGCGTATACATAGGGTAGGTAGCTCCTACCCAATATTTCTGAGTCTTTTTAATAAAATAAATTAAATTGTAAACTTAATTAAATTATTAAAATTTTATATGAAAGTGAAAAAAAAGAAACTAATTTATAAAAAAAAAAAAAAAAACAACTACTTTAGTAATAACGGTTATAATAATTAAATTAATTTGGAAATTTTCGCTCCTACCCTATTCCTAAGAGTGAATTTCTTTGTTATCGGCGTACGTAAGAATTTAATTTCTCCTATAGTATTATAATGGTCAGGCCAGCAAACATACCCGTCCTGCCAGACGTAAAAAGAAAACATCGAACACTCAATATATAAAGATATATATTCTATATTTCTCAAATATCTATATATATATATATATATATATATATATATATATATATATATATATATATATATATATATATATATATATATATATATACGACAAGTTTCTCTTACGTATCAAAAGGATGGCAGCATCAGTGTTTATCTTGAAGTCCATTGCTTTGGTTATTAAATATTATTTTTATTACATTACTTAAGTGATATTTATCTTTATATAATTAAAATAATTAAAATAGTGCATGAATGGAAGTAAGTAGATTTTTTTTATTGAAAAATAGCTTTAAAAGCTTATCTAAGGAACAAAAACTTAATTTTAAAAAATCTTTTAAGGCCTACGTTTCTTTATTAATAACAGATAAAGTCAATGTTCAGAGATTTCCTCTTGTTTTGTTATTATTATTATTATTATTATTATTATTATTGTTATTGTTATTATTGTTATTGTTATTATTATTATTATTATTATTATTATTATTATTATTATATTATTATTATTATTATTATTATTATTATTATTATTATTATTATTATTATTATTATTATTATTATTATTATTATTATTATTATTATTATTATAATAATAATAATAATAACAATAATAATAATAATAATAATAATAAGTAATAATTAATAATAATAATAATAATAATAATAATAATAATAATAATAATAATAATAATAATAATAATAATATTATATATTATTATTATATATCTATATATGTATTATATATATATATATATATATATATATATATATAATATATATATATATATATATATAATATATATATATATATATATAGAGGCGACTCCTGATCTTTGGGTACGCCACTGATATATATATATATATATATATATATATATATATATATATATATATATAATATATATATATATATATATATATATATATCTAATATATATATATATATAAACCAATAAAATATAAATTAGTAAAGTCTCTGTTCAAAAATCCATGTGCGAAATTTTAAGCGCACAATTTTAAGGTATTTGAAGAATAGAAACATGAGAGCGAGAGAGCGAGCGTGAAATAACACTGACGGAACGGAATATAGCGAGTTCAAAATTTTTAGCGCACATGAAAAGCTTCCTTTTTGATACGGTAACTATTGTATAAAATAAGCTATTTGGAAGTTTAAGAGCATTTAATTTTTTAATATTTTATTGAATAATTGCGTACAAAACCATCTTCATTTGAACAGATATTCCCTTATATCTAAAGTGTAATAAAAAAAAACTAATTAGCTTTTATAGGGTGTGCGGCGCACACCTAGTACCTATAAATAAATAAATTATATTGTGTAGATATTAAATTGATCTCCTTATTTGATTTGATTTGATTATTAGAAACCACTATTTGTGTTCATGTATTTTTTGAAGTAATTCATATATATATATATATATATATATATATATATATATATATATATATATATATATATATATATATATATATATATATATATATATATATAAAAATATATATATATATATATGAATTACTTCAAAAAATACATGAACACAACTAGTGGTTTCTAATAATCAAATTAAAACAAATAAGGAGATCAATTTAATATCTACACAATATAATTTATAGTCATTATTAATGCAAAAAATATAACAAAAACCAAAAAACAAACAAAAAACAAAAAACAAAAAACAAAAGCCATTCAAAATTACCGCCATTTGCCTTAACACAAACCTTAAGTGTTTTGGGCCAGTGTTCTATTGCAGAAATCACTATAACCTCCATCGGAAAGTTTTTAACCGCACCACACCAGTTAGAGCTAGCATTAATGAACGGACCCATACCCAAAGGGTCGACATTTGTATATATATATAAAAAAATTAGGTTATTTAGAGCTTTTCTAACGAATCCAACAAAACTTACCCTAACCTAACTTAACCTAATCTAACGT
>JABUQX010042465.1:0-15000 GCA_015478945.1 Trachelipus rathkii | reverse complement strand
ATATTGTCGCTAAATCTGGCAAAACCTAACCGTTAATTTTGGGCGCATTTTTTAGCATTTTGATACTATGTTACTAATTTTTACCATTCTTTTTTTTAGAAATTTTGTTACTTTTTTAACGTTTTGCCAGATTTGCTCGCTAAAGTCTGGCAACCTTACCTTTTGGTGCTTTTTAGCATTTTTTGTACTTATTTTAGCAATATTTTTTTGGCACCTTATAGCATTTTGTAGCTACTTTTGTTAGCATTTTAGCTACTTTGTTTTTAGCCATTTTGTAGCTTTAGTTCATAATTTCAGGTCAAGATCCCCAACCCGGGGGATTTTGGGGATTTTTCCCAATTGACAGCCCAGCACGTCGAAGGCAAAGACTCGGGGAAACCCTTTCGAAGTTTTTGGAACATTCCAGTCATGTCGCAGCTGACGTTGGAGCCTTGCAGCCCGCACGCCATCGCTGGCCGTCATCGAGTCTGTAAACTTTCGATTGCTATGTTATTTTATTTTTTTATTTTGCATTTTTCATTTTTTGTTTTTTCAATTTTAATTTTTATTATTTTATTTATTTTTAATTTTTATTTTAAGAAATTATTTTGTTTTCATTTTTTGTTTTTCAATTTTAATTTTTATTATTTTATTTATTTTTAATTTTTATTTTAAGAAATTATTTTGTTTTAATTTGTTTTATTTTTTATTTATTTATTTTTAATTTTACTTATTTAAATTTATTTTTCAAACTTTATTTTCATAGGTTTCATTTTACATTTATACTTTATGTTTAATTTTTTTTTTTGTTTATATTTATTTATTTTATTTACTTATTTAAATTTATTTTTTCAAACTTTATTTTTTATAGGCTTAATTTTACATTTATACTTTGTGTTTAATTTTTTATTTACTTATTTTAATTTTACTTATTTGAATTTATTTTTACACCTTGTGTTTAATTTTTTATTTCTTTATTTTAATTTTACTTATTTAAATTTATTTTTCTCTGTGTTTAATTTTTTTTTTTTTTATTTATTTATTTTAATTTTACTTATTTAAATTTATTTACAAACTTATTTTTATAAGTTTCATTTTACGTTTATACTTTGTGTTTAAATTTTATTTGTTTAAAAATTCTATTCTGTACTAAAAAAATTTATGCTTTTCATGTTTATAACGTAAAAAATTTGCATTTTTACATACCTTAAGCAGTAAATCAGTAAATCAGTAAAGCAGTAAATCAGTAAATCAGTAAATCAAACTGCCATCCTACCCATCCATGATCTATTGATCTATTGATCTATTGATCTATTGACTATTGATCTATTGATCAAAATCATATTTTGTATAACAAACACAAAAACTTTGATCTATTTTTGTCTTTGGTTTTCCTTTAGACATTTCTGTTGTTATGAAAAAAAAATATCTCTTTTTATGTTTAACTAAAAAATTTACCCGTTTTTACTACCTTAAAAGCAGTAAATCAGTCAACTCAGTCAAATCAAATCACGCCCTCCGCCACTCATACCCTTGATCTCTATTGATCATAGTTGACTCATATTGATTCAAGTCATATTTTGTATAACATAACACAAAAACTTTTATTTATTTTTGTTTTGTTTTCTTTAAACATTTTGTTTTTACTAAAAAAATTTATTCTTTTTATGTTTATAACTTAAAAAATTTACATTTTTTAAATCCTTAAAGCAGTAATCAGTAACATCAGTAAATCTCACTGCCCTCCAGATACCCTCCTCTACCCTTCTCCATGATCTATTGAATATATGATTCATCATTGATCTGCAGTCAGTATGCTTGAGTATAATATAACACAAAAACTTTTATTTATTTTTGTTTTGTTTCTTTAAACATTTTGTTTTTACTAAAAATTTATTCTTTTTATGTTTATAACTTAAAAATTTTGCATTTTACATACCTTAAAGCAGAATCAGTAATCAGTAAATCAGTAAGTACATGTAAATCAAACTGCGCCTCCTACCCTTTACCACTGATCTATGATCTATTAGATTCAAGTCGATATTTTATAACATTAACACAAAACTTTTATTTATTTTGTTTTATTTGCTTTAAATATTATGTTTTACTAAGAATTTATTCTTTTTAAGTTTATAATAAAAAATTTGCATCTTTACGTACCCTAAAGCAGTAAATCAGTAAATCAGTAAATCAGTAACAGCAGTAAAATCAGTAAATCAGTTAATCAAAAACTGCCATCCTACACCCTCCTAACAAGCTATGATCTATTGATCTATTGATCTTTGATTCAAGTCATATTTTGATAACATAACACAAAAACTTTTATTTATTTTTGTTTTATTTTCTTTA
This sequence comes from Trachelipus rathkii, assembly GCA_015478945.1. Classification (NCBI taxonomy): domain Eukaryota; kingdom Metazoa; phylum Arthropoda; class Malacostraca; order Isopoda; family Trachelipodidae; genus Trachelipus; species Trachelipus rathkii. The sequence goes on along the minus strand of JABUQX010042465.1, from coordinate 12,672 downwards.
AACATTTTGTTTTTACTAAAAATTTATTCTTTTTATGTTTATAACTTAAAAAAATTTGCATTTTTACATACTCTAAAGCAGTAAATCAGTAAATCAGTAAATCAGTAAAGCAGTAAATCAGTAAATCAGTAAATCAAACTGCCCTCCATACCCTCCCGCCCATCCGTGATCTATTGATCTATTGATCTATTGATCTATTGATTCAAGTCATATTTTGTATAACATAACACAAAAACTTTTATTTATTTTGTTTTGTTTCTTTAAACATTTTTGTTTTTACTAAAAAATTTATTCTTTTTATGTTTATAACTTAAAAAAAAATTTGCCATATTTACATACTCTAAATCAGTACAGCACTAAATCAGTAAATCAAACTGCCCTCCATACGCCTTCCCGCCCCTCCTGATACTGATTACTATTGATCCTATTGATTCAAGTATATTTTGTATAACATACACAAAAACTTATTTATTTGTTTTGTTCTTTAAACATTTTTGTTTTTACTAAAAAATTATTCTTTTTTATTTTTTTATACTTTAAAAAAAATTTGGCATGTTTAACATACCTAAAGCAGTAAATCAGTTAATCAAACTGCCCTCCATACCCTCCTACCCATCCGTGATCTATTGATCTATTGATTCAAGTCATATTTTGTATAACATAACAAAAAACTTTTATTTATTTTGTTTTGTTTCTTTAAACATTTTTGTTTTTACTAAAAAATTTATTCTTTTTATGTTTATAACTTAAAAAATTTGCATTTTTACATACTCTAAAGCAGTAAATCAGTAACCCGCTTAAACCCATTTCCATCCACCCTACCCTCCATTGATCTATTGATCTATTGATCTATTGGATTCAAGTCATATTTTTTATAACATAACAAACACAAAAACTTTTATTTTTTTGTTTTTTCTTAACAATTTTGTTTTTACTAAAAAATTTATTCTTTTATGTTTATAACTTAAAAAAATTTGCATTTTTACATACCTTAAAGCAGTAAATCAGTAAATCAGTAAATCAAACTACCATCCAGCCACCCTCCTACCCATTCGTGATCTATTGATCTATTGATCTATTGATCTAATTATCAAATCATATTTTGTATAACATAACACAAAAACTTTTATTTATTTTTGTTTTGTTTCTTTAAACATTTTGTTTTTACTAAAAAATTATTCTTTTATGTTTATAACTTTAAAAATTTGCATTTTTACATACCTTAAAGCAGTAAATCAGTAAATCAGTAAATCAGTAAATCAGTAAATCAAACCACCCTCCTACCTTTCCATGATCTATTGATCTATTGATCTATTGATCTATTGATCATGATCTATTGATCATGTCTATTATAAGATCTTTTTGATAACATAACATAAAAATATATTCTTTGCTGCAGCTATTTTTTTTGTTGAATGTTGCGTTTGTTGTTGCATTTGTTGCAGTTGTTGATGTTGTTGTTGCTGAAATGTAGCGTTTGTTGTTGCATTTGTTGCAGTTGTTGATGTTGTTGTTGTTGTTGAAATGTTAGGTTTGTTGTTGCTGTTGTTGTTGTTGTTGTTGTTGTTGTTGTTGAAATGCTGCGTTTGTATAACATAACACAAAAACTTTTATTTATTTTGTTTTGTTTTCTTTAAACATTATGTTTTTACTATAAAAATTTATTCCTTTTATGTTTATAACTTAAAAATTTGCATTTTTACATACCTTAAAGCAGTAAATCAGTAAATTCAGTAAATCAAACCACCCACTCTACCATCCTACCCTCCCATGATCTATTGATCTATTGATTCGTCATATTTTGCATAACATAACACAAAAACTTTTATTTATTTTGTTTTGTTTTCTTTAAACATTTTGTTTTTACTAAAAAATTTATTCTTTTTATGTTTATAACTTAAACAAATTTGTATATTTACTTACCTTAAAGCAGTAAATCAGTAAATCAGTAAATCAAAATACCTTCCAGCTACCCTCCTCCCCTTCCATGATCTATTGATCTATTGATCTATTGATCTATTGATCTATTGATTCATGTCATATTTTGTATAAACATAACATAGAAATAAATTCTTTGCTGTGGCTGTTGTTGTTGAAATGTCGCGTTTGTTGTTGCATTTGTTGCAGTTGTTGATGTTGTTGTTGTTGAAATTGCATTTTGTTGTTGTTGTCTTCGTTGTTGTTGTTGTTGTTGTTGTTGTTGTTGTTGTTGTTGTTGTTGTTGTTGTGTTAAATATATCATACGTTCAAGTTAAATGAAAATATAAATCATCCTACCCTAACTGACATACAACATTCATTAACAAGGTAACTACAATTAGAAGTTTCAACTTACCAGCAGAAGTAGGCATGGCAATCTCAATCTTTACTATACACAACCTATCAAAATATTATTATTATTATTATTATTATTATTATTATTATTATTATTATTATTATTATTATTATATTATTATTATTAATTATTATATTATCAACTATATATGTTTATAAACAAAACAAAACGATACGATTTACACACACCACACACACACACACACACACCACACACACACACACACACACACACACACACACACACACCACCGACACACACACTAATTATAGACACTATTACTTAAATGCACTAGCCATTGCAATCATACGTACTACAATCTCTATACTGAGATCCATCATTAGATCTGTTATTTTATTATATATTGTACAAGCTGAATGTATGCTAAACATTTTTTCTAAGCGTCTCAGTAATTGAAGATTTTAATATTCTATCTCACTATTATTTTAAATATATAAAACTTAATTTCGTTGTTGTTTGGCTGAAAATCAGTACTCGCGGTTTATAAGTATATACTTATTGATATTAATATATATTATTTTGTTAAATAGATTATTAATTAATATTATATAGTTTATGTAGATTTTACTTAGAGCCTGAAACTCAAGTGGTATATTGATCATTTACGGCCCCTAAAAAGTGAGAGGGTTTAGCCACCAACAGGGGGGTTTTAGTCTCATTGAAGTGTTGTATAAATAAGTCCTGAATAGTATACATATATTTTTTGGCAGTAGGTTACTTCAATGCCGATTTATGAGTGTTTTTTTATCATCCAATAATATCCTATGTTTAAATATACCCGTTTCTTATATCTACTCCTGACTCTTAGTGATACTGAAATAAATATAAATCAAGAAAATTATTAAATAACATTCGGTTCGTATATCATATCGTCACCCATGTATATAGTTACTGATGTTAATATATACTGGAAGTAGATACCCATGGAAATCTTGGAAACTGAAATTAATATATTATATATATATATATTATATATTATAATATATATATATATATATATATATACTTTTAGTAAATAAATTAAGTAGTAAAATTTTATCATAATATACTAGATAATTATAAGTATAGTAAGCTATAATATATTTAACTATTTATTTTTGTTACATAATTTATATATCATATCCACATTATAGTTTTAAATGTATTAACGTAATATTACCTGTCGTTTATAAAATTTATTACTATTTATTTAGTTTATCATAATATGAACAGTTATCAACTATTAGAGGAGTAGTTGACTATAATTTTTTTAGTAGGTATTATAAATATCTTACTTATCAAAGGTATACATTCTGTTATAACTACCCAATTAGCGTCCGGTAAGATTATACTACATAACTGAATTAATCAAACAACTCATCACGACTTAATATTTTTAAGTTAAATTATAAATCATGCATCTATATTTATTTAATATAGAATTTAAGTCGGCTACTATCTTATAATAAGTTTACCTCTCTGTTTTCAAGCTTAGATTCGCACTAAGGTAATATATTATTTGCCTCATGTTGTATTCCTCCAGGAAGCTACTGTATTCCAGTTTCCAAAACTTTCAGCGTGGGGAAAATAGCACTTATCCTGGATTCACCATGGCCATATATCATTTCGCATGACCCTACGAAGGTATAATAAGCACATTGATCAACAGGTAAATTGTTACTCAGCAGGGTACTATAGGTATGTTGTATCATTACTGATACAGAATAAATTCAGTAAGTTAGCGAAAGAGGATCGTTTATTTAATATTTAATGGAAAGTTTCTTTAACTGATACGATTTTATGATAATATATTTTATATAACAGTCCAACCGAGAGTTAGTGAGATATAGAATAGTTTCTAATATTTACAAATAGCAACGAATACGATCATAGGTGATATTTGTTGAGTAAATTACTATATTACTCGATAAAACCTCGAATTCTGAGAAAAGACCACATTAAAATAATATGTAAATAATTCCATAATCGTATTAATTTTATTCCATATATCTAAATGAGTCACTAAAAAAACCTAATCCAATTAATTGAGTAATATGGTAGTCTGAAACCCTCACTTATTGGGAGAGTGCTAAGATACCTCCAATTCCGATTTATCAGGATTCTTAAAAAATATAAATTATAAAATTAAATAATAATATATAATATAAATAAAATGTTATAAATAAAATATAAAAAATAATAATAACTAAAATAATAATTAATTCAATAAGAGTAATGCTCTATAAAACACTTAGAATAACTAGTAAAAATGAAATAGTAAAATTAAATACATATAACTAAATAACTCGAGAAAATTAATTTATATAATAGTATTAATATAGTGTGATAAAATACAGTAAATAATAAAATTATATTCCAATACCTCGGATAGATAACCATTATATAAGTATAAAAATAAATGGCAATTAAATGCACATACATCTGAATAATTTTGATATATATATAATTAATCAATAAATTACAAGTTAAAATAATATTAATAAGTATAATAATCATGAATAATAGTATATAAAATAGATTAACTAATATGAATGATCAATATGATGAATAATATGATAGCATATATAGTATAAGTAGATATTAATTATAATATAATATTTAGTGAATAATAATAATTAATACTATAATAGATTGTGATAGTATGTTCAGATAGTGATTAAGAATGTGTGAATGTAAGAGCCCATATAGCGTAGATGATGGCGTGTGTGTGCAGTGTTGATGTGTGTGGTGGTTTGAAGTGTTGTGATGTGTGTGCTGTCGTGTATGTGGTGTGTATGGTATGCTAGGTTTTGTTATGTTCGTAAATCGATTAGTGTTGTTGAGTGTGGTGTGTGTGTGTGTGTGTGTTTAAACAATTAAATATCATAGAAATACATGTAATCATAATTATTATATATAATATAGTAATTATAAAATAATATAAAAATTAAATAATAATAATATATATAATAATAATATAATAAATATTATTATATGTTGTGGTATAGTAAAGATTGAGATTCTACTGGATGACTTCTGCTGTAAGTTGAAACTTCTAATTATAGTTACCTTGTTATATTGAAATGTTGATATATGTCAGTTATATATATATAATATAGGATATGATGAATGATATATATATATTTTCATAATATTAACTTGAATACGATTAATTGATTAATAACATACATACATAAGATACATACTATCAAACTAAACTAACGTTAAACAACTAAATATCCATACAACATCAACAATAGCGTCAAACACGACCATACTAAGTCAGAACAGCCCATACATACTAACTCAACAAACATCAACAAAAGACCTCCACAGCCGAGACACGCAGTATAAGCACTCTCGCATAGCAAATAGCTAGATCAAAACATTTTTAGTCAGCAACAATAGAATAAAACAACAAAAACAAAAAAAAATACAAAAGACAAAAAAATAGCAACATCTATATCATACTCAACATACTACAAAAACATTCAACACATAGACCCTTGAGCACAAAGCACGATAGACGGACATACATCTCTTACTCGAATATCCATGGTGTCTAAAAAATCCTCACAATACATGGCACAAACAGCATAGCTAGTATAATACTGTAAAATCTTCGATGTGTTGGCTCGTGATGTCCTACTAGCGAGATACAATATGATCAGGAGGGAGAGGACGTCCTATTTCATACTTCGCTCAAAAATAGATCACTTTGGTATTACTTTAACTAAAGGTAGATCAAAATCCAAATACAATAGGAGTCTAAAACTCCGCAAGATAGGCAAGGAGTCGGTTAAGAAGGACTCTCTCAGCGGTGGCATCCCGTTGGATATCGTTGAGTTGGTGACTGATTTACTTGCACCCCTCTCCTTCACGCGGTATGTTTAGCTCCGGAACCCCGCTTACTTTCGGTACTGTTTGGGTATATGCGATCGCGGGAATTTGATTGTGTTCTCGACCATCCCCTATCGAATGGAAATAATAGGAAATGATCCCTCTCCTCCTTCTAGTTCAACAGTCGACGCTCGAGCTCCTCTCCATAAATAGGGGGAAGAAAATACAAATTTTTAACCAAAATAAATATAAAGTTATTTTTCATTGCTATTGAATAAGCAAAAAAAAAAAAAAAAAAAAAAAAAAAGTTAAATCCCATCTCACTCTTATGTAGCAAAATATATCTCCTCGCATGACGTACAAATACTAATAAAGTTCAATGTTTTACTGGATCCTATGGAGCTGACCTCTCTCATGGGAGGGGTCGCCTAGTTAGTAACGGTGAGCATATTAAAAAAGTGATGCTGTAGCGCGAGTTTGTATTATTACTAATATTACTGATACGCTTTAATGGTATTATATATTAAATTATATTAATAAATGTAAAAATATGCAAATTTTATTATATTATTATTTAATACATTAAAGGATCATGTTTTTTATAAGTTAATACAATAATGTGAGTTAAATAGAAAACATAAACAAAATAATATTAAAGTAAAAGATTTTTGTTATAATATAATATATATTTATATGTTATGTTATATACAACTCAACGCTATAGCTATTTATTCACAACAACTAATTCAACAACATTCAATCAAACAGCATAAAATACATACTATAAACTTTATCCTACACATATCTGGGGCTGTGATAATATATATATTATTTACATACACAACAACAACAACTAATAATAATAAACAACTAACTGTAAACAAATCAATCCAAACATCAGTACTACATTTTACTCTAAGCACACAACAACATCCATAATAAACGTCATAACAAATTGACAACAACAAACGCTATAAATCAATTTCAATAAAAATAATAGGCTACAACAGTACCAGAAAGAAATAATATATTATTATAGTTATTTTAATTACCTAAAAAATAATTATACTATATTAATATTAGACAGTTGATATAATCCCAGTAATATCATAAGATCTAAATAAGAATTAAATAGATTACAATTAGTCAGGGTAATGTAGAGGGTGGAGTTATATTGATTTACTGATTTAACTGCTTTAAGGTATAATGTTATAAAAAAGATTCCGGATGATATTAGATACATTGGATCATAAACTTTCAAGATATTTAGATATTTTTATTTAAACATTTTATCAAACTCAGATTTAGGTTAAAACTTGTAAAACCAAAACATAAACAACTAATTATAAATAAGTTTTTGTGTTATGTTATACAAAATATGAATATTGTTAAAATATCCTTCCAAAAATCAACTCATAATATAAGCAAATATTTCTTTTGAAAAATTATTCCCTAAAATGTTAAATTTTGCCAAGCCAGTGCCAGCCTCTAACAGTTCATAGGTTCGCCACCCGAAACCATAATGGTTGTGTTAAGTAATGAGGTAGTTCGAGACAATACTTCCAGAATGTAAGCTCTTTACGAATATTAATCTCTCTCAGGAATGAAACGAAGTCGATTTTACTTGTAGTCCTTTTACCTCAGAAGCTATCCACGAACAATAAATTAGCACAATATTTATTTATTATGTTAAGTAAAGTATATCCTATGATTTTACATACATATATAAATATATAATAAATTTTTTAATAATATAAATTATTATTGGTTTTAAAGAAATAAACAAAAACCACACCAATTATAGTAAAAGTGTTTTTATCTACTTTTGTAGAAATGCTGCTTTTCACTCATAAAGATAGTATTTGACACACTTATAGTATTTATCTTAAGAATTTTTTTCCCAACTTAGATTTACTAACATATCAGTAAAGAAGTCTCAAGTTAGTGATTGGTGTTTTAGTATCAAAATTGCTAGCGTGACAAGCTTTGCATGTTTGCACTGATATTAATTTCAGATGAATTCATCTTTTTTTTTGTTTGTATTTGGTATTGTTAAAATGCATATTGTCTATGTAAGTTTATATATACTAAAAGTGACTATATAAAATTGTTATTTTAAGTAAACAAGATAGGTAATGAGCTGTATCAAAATGAAATATACCAAAACAGATTTAAAAATCGTGGATATAATATGTTTTTGATTAATAACAATTATTTTAAAAATCACAATTACTTGATAAATCAAATAGTACAAAAAAAATACAAAAATGTCAAAAAAGACAATCTATACTTGAAGATCCCGTAACGGATGATCGTGTAGCAGAGATGAACAACATAATGTTGGAAGCAGAGCAGTGCAGTATAAATTGCATTATTACATTATAACGATATTGATATATTAAACTAATAATATAAATATGACATTATTATAAGAAAGTTAAAATTGAGTGTAATCGTAGAAGGACTCATGCAGAGGTTTTGTGAGTGAGGAGTCGTATAAAGAACCCTCACACATAGCTCAGAACAATTCTTTTAGTAAAAACAACCAAAAATGTTTAAATGTAACAAACACCAAAAGAAGCAAATTAAGATAGATAACCGTTTGTAGTGATCTACTGTTCACTCGCAAGTGATGAACGTGAGTGGGCAGTAGAGAAATTCTATATATCATCCAATACGCATCCCAACTGTATTCACATTTCCCTGCAGGAAGGCCGAGAGACCCCGGACTTCCTTGGCCCGTGCTTGCGGTTACCCTTGGGGTTGCCAGTAGGTTTTTGAAGAAGTATTGTCTATTTTGATATTTAAATATTAAACTGACGACTGATTACTGCCTGTAAGTCTAAACGTAATCTACATGGTCATTATATATCATATGATTTGGAACATGCCTTCTGTCACTCAGCAGTGAGAATATGTAATAAATGCATTAGATTTTTTCTAAATTATAAACTATAAATAAAAAGAAATAATTTTTTAGTAAAACAAAATATAACGAAAAAGAAAAACAAAAAAATTAATCTATAAACAGGATGTTTTTGGGTAGTCGGTCATGTTAATATCACAAAAAAAATCAGGACTGGAATCAATTAGATCAAATATAGTATCAATAGGTCATGGAAGTAGTGATAGTGTGATAGGCAGTTACTTAGTGTATATTAATATACTGATTTATACTGAATTATATGCTTTACTGTATTTAACTAGTAGATATATTATTACTGCTTATATATAATAGAGTATGTAATAAAAATGTGACAAAATTTTTAAGTTTAATAAATACATAAAAAGAATAAATTTTTAGTAAAACAAAATGTTTAAAGCAAATAAAACAAAAATAAATAAAGTTTTGATGTGTTAGTTATACAAAATATGACTTGAATCAATAGAATCATGGAAAGGTAGAAGAAAGGGCAGTTTTGATCTTAACGATTTACTGATTTATTAAACATGATTTATACTATGTATAATATATTACTGTTTTTAATAAGGTGAGTGTATGAATAAGTATGTAAAAATGTCAGATAAATTTTTTTAAGTTATCTATAACATTTGGTGAAGTTTCATAGGGTTAATAAATAAACAAAATATTGTTTAAAGAATAACAATAAATCCATAAAATAAATATAAAATGATTTTATGTGTTATATTATACAAAATATGACTTGAATAATCTATAGTAATTCAATAAGATAATATATCAATTAGATCTCAATTAAATATTCTTGAGAAGTATAGTAGTCAGTTGAGCAGCGTTGGCAGAATGCTGGGAGGTTAGAGGTCCTGACTCCTGCGACATGTTGATATTAGGCCGGACTTTATTCAACTTGCTTATATCTGTGTCCATTATAACCACCTGGATAAATCATAATCAATATAGTAGCTTTATGTATTTAATGGTTTACCTTTGCACATAAGCAAAGATACATATAATTGTTTTTAGTAAATAAACTAAAATGTGTGTTTATATAAGCAAACAATAAAGGCCATCATTTGCATTTATAGACTTTTTGGACGATGAAACGATAGCTAATGTAGTATCCTTAAGGAATAGTGAAGAAAACAATACATATATTAATTTGTATCGATATTAGATCAAATATATGAGGTAGAGAATAGGAGTCAAGCGATGTGACTGTGGGAGGGTGTACATTCATTGTACTGATTATCTAGCGATTACTGTCATATTTAAAAGTTATTGCTTAAAAACAGTATAGATTTTATAAAATTAAATATTCTTATAAAAAATTTATAAATTGATAAAAAAAATATATTTAGTACAAAAATTGGAGGATTAGACCCTTATTATAAATTTGTTTTATCAACCTTCTAATTCATTATATTTCAAAAAAATATAATTAAATAAGTTCTTGATTTAGACCTTAAGCACTGTTGTAATGTATATATGTCTATTACTATACAACAACTTAGTTAGTCTTTGTGATACTCATAGTGAGATTCAATAGAAGATCCAATAGATTCAATAGATTCATAGTTAACGTGATCTTAGTTTACATTGTGTACCAACATGTGTATGTTAACTATGTTTTTTACTCGAAGTTTAATGGATTTTATTTTTATATTGTCTCCTTTCTATTTTAACTCATTTTTATTTTGATATATTCTTGATTCTATTAATGTGCCCTCTACACCTGAATCTTATTAGAAATTTAAATTGAGACTTATTAAAATTTTTTTAAGTTTATATTTTGTATTTAATAAAATTTATAGAGTGTCAGATTTATCATCCATTTTTTATGTGTAAACCAACAACATATGGTTGGAGAACGCATAAATAGTCAAGACAGTTCTAACAGAATGAGTAACGTAGTTATTGTGATTTAGTTTATTACATAAAATTAATTGACTTTAGAATCTCAAATATAGTATTATATAACAATAGATCAAATTAGTAATTACATGGAAAGGGTTAGGAGGGCTCAGTGATTTACTGATTTTACTGAATTAGTCCTTGAGCATTGATATATATTATTTTATTAATGTATAAAATGCATAACCATTTGTAACTTTATTATATAAACTATAACTAATAATATCTATTTTTATTTTAACTAGTAAATAAACAATAAATGTTTAAAAAAACAAAATCTCATATAAATAAATTAATAAGTTTGTAGTTATATGTTAGATAGACAAGGTTTAGACTATTGATATAGCCATTAAAGCTAGTAATATAATACAATTAACATCAATAGATCATGGAAGTAGGTAGGAGGGAGTTGAATAGATGATAGTATCCTGTATGTTGAGATTTTGCTAGATATTTATACTGATTAGCTTAGCTCATTATATATAGGTAGTATTCTAAATAAATTGAAATTTTATTAAAAATTATAGTTATAAACATAAAAAGAAGAATTTTTTTAGTTAAAATATATGTACTTTATAAAGATACCAAAAATAACTAAAAAATTAAATAATAATAAGTTTTGTGTTAATGTTATACTAAGTAGAATAGAAAACTGTGTGTGAATAATAGATCAATATAGATGATACAATATAGTACTGATTCAAAGGATTGGATATAGTGGGGAGGGGTGATTATTTGATATATTTACTTATTTTAACTAGTATTTATTTGCTGATTTAGAGTATGTAAAAAATGCTAAATTTTATATATATGTTATGTTATAACATAAAGATATAAATTTAATTATTTAGTATAATAATAAACTCAAAGATTGTTTTTAGTGAAAAGTAAACAATAACTTATCTGTCATTTATCGTTGTGTTTATGTATATTATACTAAAATATATGACTTGAATCAAATATAGATCTAAATATAGTATTGCCAATAGAATACAATTAAAGTTCAAATTGATTCACGGTTATAATGTGATAGGGATGAAGGTATCATGTATATAGTAAGGGCCAGTTATTAGATGTATAGATTTATATATATATATATTATTATATAAATTATATATATATATATATATTATATATATATATATATATATATATATATATATATTATATTATATATATATATATATATATATATATATATATATATATATATAGAGCCCGGTGGGGTAATTTGATTGATAGGGCAGTTTTTGGCTGAGCTTCTACAGCTTAGGAATATTCGAGTAAAATGCAAGATTTTTTATTAAATAGTATTATGAGAAGATAAAAACAGAAAGTATATAAGTCTTTTTAGTATAGAATAAAACATAAAATGTTTAAAGAACAAAACAAATAAATAAAAGTATTCTCATCGACGGTAATATTAACTCCAAGATGTTCACGCCGGCCATTCAAAGGAATATTGTCATTTTTTTACTTTTGACAGCTTCTTCGGGGAGGTCCGGCGTTATATGCAATCTGACGATTGAGGAGTACAATAACATAAAAAAAGTTCAAACTGTGAGCGAGCTCGTTGGCGGCGCTGATGTCGCAAGCTCGGATGAATTAAAAAATCTTTACGCTCTAAATTGCGAGAGACATAAAACTCAAAGCATGTACGGAGACG
>JABUQX010042464.1:0-13716 GCA_015478945.1 Trachelipus rathkii | reverse complement strand
GATTTCTACCGACATTTTATTTCACGAGCTATGGCATTTTATTGTTGAAATTTTTCAAAAAACCAAAATTTATCAAAATTTTTAGAATTTTTATCTAAATGAATTAAAAACCGTTTACTCCAAAACTATAACAACTATTAAAATTCCGAAGTGACCATCGTTTTCCTCACTTAAAACCCAAATCTAAAAACGTTCCAGTCTCTTTTCTACGACTTGTATCTCAGGAGGAATAGCCATTTATTTTTGAATTTCAAAACCAAATTTATTTCAAATTTTAATAATTTTTATCTTTAAGGTTTTTACTCCAAAACATAACAGTATTAAAAATTGAAAGTCACCATCGTTTTCCCTCACCTTAAAACCCAAATTCTAAAAACGTTCCCAGTTTTTTTCTCGACTTGTTATTTCACGATAGCTATGACATTATATGTTTTGAATTTCAAAAAAACCAATTTATCAAAATTTTAGGAATTTTTATCTAAAATGAATTAAGAACCTTTACTTCAAAACTATAAACAGCTATTTAAAAACCGAAGTGACCAACGTTTTCCTCACTTAAAACCCAATCTAAAACGTTCCAGTCACTTTTCTACGACTTATTTCACGAGCTATCGACATTTATATGTTTGAATTTCAAAAACCTAAATTTATCAAAATTTTTATATATTTTAATCTAAATGAATTAAGGAACCTTTTACTCCAAAACTATAACAGCTATTAAAAATCCGAAGTCCCCATCTTCGTATTCCTCACTTAAAACCCAATCTAAAAACGTTCCAGTTACTTTTCTACGACCTGTATTTCACGAGCTATGGACATTTATATGTTTTGAATTTCATAAAACCAAAATTAAAAATTTTTTAGAATTTTTATCTAAATGAATTAAGAACCTTTTTACTCCAAAACTTAAACAGCTATTAAAAATCCGAAGTGGCCTTCGTTATTCCTCCCTTAAAACCCAATCTAAAAAACGTTATTTTTCTACGACTTGTATTCACGAGCTATGGACATTTATATGTTTTGAATTTCAAAAAACCAAAATTAACAATTTTAGAATTTTTATCTAAATTTGAATTAGGAACCTTTTACTTCCAAAAAACTATACAGCTTATTTAAAAATCCGAAGTCACCATCTTTTTTCCTCACTTAAAACCCAATCTAAAAAACGTTCCAGTCACTTATCTACGAAACTCGTATTTCACGAGCTATGGACATTTATATTTTTGAATTTCAAAAAAACAAAATTTATCAAATTTTAATATTTTTTATCTTTTTATTAAGAACCTTTTTACTCAAAAACTATAACAGTATTATAAAATCCACGTGACCTTCGTATTACTTTACTTAAAACCAATCTAAAAACCGTTCCAGTCACTTTTTCTACGACTTGTATTCACGAACTATGGACATTTATATGTTTGAATTTCAAAAAACCAAATTTATCAAATTTAGAATTTTTATCTAATGATTTAAGGAAACCTTTTACTCCAAAACTTATAAACAGGTATAAAAATCCGAAGTGGACCATCGTTTTCTCACTTAAAACCCAATCTAAAACGCCAGTCACTTTTCTACGACTTGTATCTCACGAGCTATGGACATTTATTTGTTTGAATTTCCAAAAAAACCAAAATTATCAAATTTTAATTATTTTTATATCTAAATGAATTAAGAAACCTTTTACTCCAGATAATCTTAATAACATGCTATTTTTTAAAATCCAAAGAACCTTCGTTAATTCCTCACTTTAAAACCCAATCTAAAACGTTCCAGTCACGTTTCTACGACTTGTATTTCTTCACGAGCTAGGGACATTTATATGTTTGAATTTTCAAAAAACCTAAATTTATCAAATTTTAGAATTTTTTTCTAAATGAATTAAGAACCTTTACTCCAAACTATAAACAGGTATTAAAATCGAAGTGACCATCGTTTTCCTCACTTAAAACCAAATTCAAAAAACGTTCCAGTCACTTTTCTACGTCTCGTATTTCACGAGGCTATGGACATTTATATGTTGAATTTTCAAAAAACCTAAATTTAAATTCAAATTTTAGAATTTTTATCTTAAATGAATTAAGAACCTTTTACTTCAAACTATAACAGGTATTAAAAATCAGAATTGACCATCGTTTTCCTCACTTAAAACCCAATCAAAAAACGTTCCAGTCACTTTTTACGACTTGTATTTCACGAGCTATGGACAATTTATATGTTTGAATTTCAAAAACCTAAATTTATCAAATTTTTAAGAATTTTTTATCTAAATGAATTAAGACCTTTTACTCAAAAACTATAACAGCTATTAAAAATCCGAAGTGACCATCGTTTTCCTCACTTAAAAACCAATCTAAAAACGTTCCAGTCACTCACTTTTCACGACTCGGTATTTCACAGCTATGGACATTTATATGTTGAATTTCAAAAAACCAAAATTTAACAAATTTTAATATTTTATATCTAAATGAATTAAAAACCTTTTTACTCCAAAACTTAATTAACAGCTTTAAACATCGAAGTTGACACCTTTCGTATTCCTCATAAAACCCAATCTAAAAACGTTCCAGTCACTTTTCTACGACTTGTATTTCAGGAGCTTGGACATTTATTATTGTTTGAATTCAAAAAACCAAAATTTATCAATTTTTAGAATTTTTATCTAGATGAATTAAGAACTTTTTACTCCAAAACTATAAACAGCTATTAAAAATCCGAAGTCAATATCGTTTTCCTCACTTAAAACCCAATCTAAAAATATCAAAATCACTTTCTACGACTCGTATTTTTCACGAGCTGATGGACATTTATATGTTTGAATTTCAAAAAAACCAAAATTTATCATTTTTAATATTTTTATCTATTCTAAATGAATTAAGAAACCTTTTACTCCAAAACTTAACAGCTATTTTAAAAATTTCAAAAGTCACCATCGTTTTCCTCACTTAAAAACCCAATCTAAAAAACGTTCCAGTTAATTTTTCTTTACGACTTTGTATTTCACGAGCTTATGAACATTTATATGTTTTGAATTTTTCAAAAACCAAAAATTTATCAAATTTTAGATTTTTATCTAAATGATTTAAGAACCTTTTACTCCAAAACTATAACAACTATTAAAAAATCCGAAAGAACCTTCGTATTCCTTCACTTTAAAACCAATTCTAAAACGTTCCAGTTCAGTTTTCTATGACTTTGTATTTCACGAGCTATTGGACATTTATATGTTTGAATTTTCAAAAAAACCTAAGCACAATTCAAATTTTAGAATTTTTATCTAAATTGGAATTAAGAACCTTTTACTCCGAAACTATAACAAGGTATTAAAAATCCGAAGTGACCATCGTTTTTCTCACTAAACCCAAACTAAAAACGTTCCAGTCACCTTTTTACGATTCGTATTTCACGAGCTATGGACATTTAATGTTTTGGGAATTTCAAAAAAAACCTAAATTAATCAAAATTTTAGATTTTTATCTAAAATGAATAAGAAACCTTTTACTCCAAAACTTAACAGTATTAAAAATTCCCAAGTGACCATCGGTTTTCTCACTTAAAACCCAATCTAAAAAACGTTCCAGTCATTTTTTTACGACTTGTATTTCACGAGCTATGGGGGACCTATTTATATGTTTGAATTCAAAAAACCATAAATTTTATCAAATTTTAGAATTTTTACTAAAATGAATTAAGAACCTTTTATCAAAAAACTATAATCAGCTATTTTAAAAATCCGGAAGTGACCATCGTTTCTCACTTAAAACCCATCTAAAAACGTTCCAGTCACTTTTCTACGACTCGTTTTTTACTCGAGCTATGGACATTTATATGTTTGAATTTCAAAAAACCAAAATTTATCAAATTTTAATATTTTTATCTAAATGAATTAAGAACCTTTTACTCCAAAACTATAACAACTATTAAAAATCCGAAGTCACCATCATATTCCTCACTTAAAACCCAATCTAAAAACGTTCCAGTTACTTTTCTACGACTTGTATTTCACGAGCTATGGACATTTATATGTTTGAATTTCAAAAAACTAAAATTTATCAAATTTTAGAATTTTTATCTAGATGAATTAAGAACCTTTTACTCCAAAACTATAACAGCTATTAAAAATCCGAAGTCACCATCGTTTTTCTCACTTAAAACCCAATCTAAAAACGTTCCAGTCACTTTTTTACGACTCGTATTTCACGAGCTATGGACATTTATATGTTTGAATTTCAAAAAACCAAAATTTATCAAATTTTAATATTTTTATCTAAATGAATTAAGAACCTTTTACTCCAAAACTATAACAGCTATTAAAAATTCAAGTCCACCATAGTTTTCCTCACTTAAAACCCAATCTAAACGTTCCAGTTATTTTTCTACGATTTGTATTTCAGAAGGAATGGACATTATATGTTTGAATTTCAAAAAACCAAATTTATTCAATTAGTATTAGGGATAAAATGATTTAAGAACCTTTTACTCCAAAACTATAACAAAACTATTAAAAATCCGAAGTACCTTCGTATTCCTCACCTAAAACCCAATCTAAATATCAAAATCACTTTTCCTACGACTTGTATTTCACGAGCTATGGCATTTATATGTTTGAATTTCAAAAAAACCTAAATTTATCAATTTTTAGAATTTTTATCTACCTGATTTAAAAACCTTTTTAATCGAAAACTATAACAGATTTTAAAAATCCGAAGTGACCATCGTTTTTCCTCACTTAAAACCAATCTAAAACGTTCCAGTCACTTTCTACGACTTGTATTTTCACGAGCTATGGACATTTATGTGTTTGAATTTTCAAAAAAACCAAATTTATCAAATTTTTAATATTTTTACTAATGTAAGAACCCTTTACTCCAAAACTATAACAGCTATTAAAATGCGAAGTACCTTCGTTTTCCTCACTTAAAACACAATCTAAAAAAAATATCAAAATAATTTTTCTACGACTTGTATTTCTCGAATTTTGGACATTTGTATATGTTTGAATTTCAAAAAAACCAAAATTTATCCAATTTTAGAATTTTTATCTAAATGAAATAAGAACCTTTTACTCCAAAAACTATAACAAGCTATTAAAAATCCGAAAGAACCTTCGTATTCCTCACTTAAACCCAATCTAAAACGTTCCAGTCAGTTTTCTATGACTTGTATTTCACGAGCTAGGACATTTATATGTTTGAATTTTCAAAAAAACCTAAATTTGTTATAATATTTTTAGATTTTTTATCTAAATGAATTAAGACCTTTTTACTCAAACTATAACAGGCATATTAAAAATCCGAAGGACCATCGTTTTCCTCCACTTAAACCAAATCTAAAAACGTTCCAGTCACTTTTCTAAGTCTCGTATTTCACGAAAGCTATGGACATTTATATGTTGAATTTCAAAAACCTAAATTTATCAAATTTAATATAAAATTTTTATCTAAATGAATTAGAACCTTTTACTCCAAAACTATACAGGTATTAAAAATCCAAAGTGACCATCGGTATTCCTCACTTAAACCCAATCTAAAAAAACGTTCCAGTCACTTTTCTACGACTTGTATTTCACGAGCTATGGACATTTATATGTTTGATTTTCAAAAAACCTAAATTTATCAAATTTTAGAATTTTTATCTAAATGAATTAAGAACCTTTTACTACAAAACTATAACAGCTATTAAAATCCGAAGTGACCAACGTTTTCCTCACTAAACCCAATCGAAAACGTTTCCAGTCACCTTTTCTACGAACTCGTATTTTCACGAGCTATGGACATTTATATGTTTTAAATTATTAAAAAACCAAAATTTATCCAAATTTTTAATATTTTTATCTAAAGAATTAAGAACCTTTTTACTTCCAAAACTATAACAGCTATTAAAAATCCGAAGTACCTTCGTATTCCTCACTTAAAAAACCCAATTAAAAACGTTCAGTCAGTTTTTCTATGACTTTGTATTTCACGAGCATATGGACATTTCATATGTTGAATTTTCAAAAAACCCTAAAATTTATCAAATGTCTAGAATTTTTATTCTTAAATGAATTTTAAGAACCTTTTACTCCAAAACTATAACAGGTATTAAAAACCGAAGTGACCTTCGTATTCCTCACTTAAAACCAAATCTAAAACGTTCCAGTCACTTTTCTAAGTCTCGTATTTCACGAGCTATGGACATTTTTATGTTTGAATTTTGCAAAAAACCTAGATTTATCAAATTTTAGAATTTTTATCTAAATGATTAAGAACCTTTTACTCCAAAACTATAACAAGTATTAAAAATCCAAAGTGACCATCGTATTCCTCACTTAAACCCAATCTAAAACGTTCCAGTCACTTCTACGACTTGTATTTCACGAGCTTAGGACATTTATATGTTTGAATTTTTAAAAACCTAAAATTATCAAATTTTAGAATTTTTATCTATATGAATTAAGAACCTTTTACTCAAAAAACTATAACAGCTATTAAAATCCGAAGTCACCATCGATTTCTTCACTTAAAACCCAATCTAAAAACGTTCCGTCACTTTTCTACGACTTGTATTCACGAGCTATGGACATTTATATGTTTGAATTTCATAAACCTAATTTATCAAATTTTTAGAATTTTTAATTCTAAATGAATTAAAGAACCTTTTAACTCCAAAACTATGAAGCTATTAAAAATTCGAAGTGACCATCGTTTTCCTCACTAAAACCCAATCTAAAAACGTTTCAGTTACTACGACTTTTATTTCACGAGCTATGGACATTTTATATGTTTGAATTCAAAAAAACAAAAATTAATCAAATTTCATAATAAATATCTAAATTAATTAAGAACCTGCTACTCCAAAGGTATAACAGCAATTAAAAATCCGAAGTGACCATCTTTTTCCTCACACTTAAAACCCATTCTAAAAACGTTCCAGTCACTTTTCTACGACTCGTATTTCAAGCAAGCTATGGTTATTTATATTTTTGAATCTCATAAAACCAAAAATTTACAAATTTCATATTTTTTCTAAATTAATTAATTGCCTGTTACTCAAAAAAACTATAACAGTTATTAAAAATCCGAAGTGACCTTTGTATTCCTCACTTTAAACCCAATCTAAAAACGTTTCCAGTCACTTTTCTACGACTTTTATTTCACGAGCTATGGACATTTATATGTTAATTTCAAACAACCAAAATTTATCAAATTTTAGAATTTTTATCTAAATGAATTAAGAACCTTTTACTCCAAAACTATAACAGCTATTAAAAATCCGAAGTCACCATCGTTTTCCTCACTTAAAACCCAATCTAAAAACGTTTCCGTCACTTTTCTACGACTCGTATTTCACGAGCTATGGAATTTATGTGTTATGAATTTCAAAAAAAAACCAAAATTTATCAAATTTTAATATATTTTTATCTAAATGAAATTAAGAACCTTTTTACTTCCAAAACTATAACCAGCTATTAAAACTTTGAAAGTCACCATCGTTTTTCCCAATAAAAACCCATATAACAACGTTTTCACTTTTTTTTTTCTACGACTTGTATTTCACGAGCTATGGACATTTATATGTTTGAATTTCAAAAAAACAAAATTTATCAAATTTTAATATTTTTATCTAAATGAATTAAGAACCTTTTATCAAAACTATAACAGCTATTAAAAATCCGAAGTGACCATCGTTTTCCTCACTTAAAACCCAATCTAAAAACGTTCCAGTCACTTTTCTACGACTCGTATTTCACGAGCTATGGACATTTATATGTTTGAATTTCAAAAACCTAAATTTATCAAATTTTAGAATTTTTATCTTAAATGAATTAAGAACCTTTTACTCCAAAACTATAACAGCTATTAAAATCCGAAGTCACCATCGTATTCCTCACTTAAAACCCAATCTAAAAACGTTCCAGTCACTTTTCTACGACTCGTATTTCACGCGAACTATGGACATTTATATGTTTGAATTTCAAAAAACCAAAATTTATCAAATTTAATATTTTTATCTAAATGAATTAAGAACCTTTTACTCCAAAACTATAACAGCTATTAAAAATCCGAAGTGACCATTGTTTTCCTCACTTAAAACCCAATATAGAAATCACTTTTCTACGACTTGTATTTCACGAGCTATGGACATTTATATGTTTGAATTTCAAAAAACCAAAATTTATCAAATTTTAGAATTTTTATCTAAATGAATTAAGAACCTTTTACTCCAAAACTATAACAGCTATTAAAAATCCGAAGTGACCATTGTTTTCCTCACTTAAAACCCAATCTAAAAACGTTCCAGTCACTTTTCTCTACGACTTGTATTTCACGAGCTATGGACATTTATATGTTTGAATTTAAAAAAAAAAAAAATGTATAAAATTTTAATATTTTTATTATAAATAAATAAAACCTTTTTTCCCAAAACGTTATAACACCTATTAAAAAACGAAGTGAATTCGTTATAATTAGTTTTACCCAGTCTAAAAACGTTCCAGTCACTTTTTTACGACTTGTATTTCACGAGCTATGGACATTTATATGTTTGAATTTCAAAAACCAAAATTTATCAAATTTTAGAATTTTTATCTAAATGAATTAAGAACCTTTTTACTCCAAAACTATAACAGCTATTAAAAATCCGAAGTGACCATCGTTTTCCTCACTTAAAACCCAATCTAAAAACGTTCCAGTCACTTTTCTACGACTTGTATTTCACGAGCTATGGACATTTATATGTTTGAATTTCAAAAAACCAAAATTTATCAAATTTAATATTTTTATCTAAATGAATTAAGAACCTTTTACTCCAAAACTATAACAGCTATTAAAAATCGAAAGAACCTTCGTATTCCTCACTTAAAACCCAATCTTAAAAACGTTCCAGTCAGTTTTCTACGACTTGTATTTCACGAGCTTTGGACATTTATATGTTTGAATTTCAAAAAACTTAAATTTATCAAATTTTAGAATTTTTATCTAAATGAATTAAGAACCTTTTACTCCAAAACTATAACAGGTATTAAAAATCCGAAGTGACCATCGTTTTCCTCACTTAAAACCAAATCTAAAAACGTTCCAGTCACTTTTCTACGACTCGTATTTCACGAGCTATGGACATTTATATGTTTGAATTTCAAAAAACCTAAATTTATCAAATTTTAGAATTTTTATCTAAATGAATTAAGAACCTTTTACTCCAAAACTATAACAGGTATTAAAAATCCAAAGTGACCATCGTTTTCCTCACTTAAAACCCAATCTAAAAACGTTCCAGTCATTTTTTTACGACTTGTATTTCACGAGCTTATGGGACATTTATATGTTTGATTTCAAAAAACCTAAATTTATCAAATTTTTAGAATTTTTATCTAAATGAATTAAGAACCTTTTACTCCAAAACTATAACAGCTATTAAAATTCCGAAGTGACCATCGTTTTCCTCACTTAAAACCCAATCTAAAAACGTTCCAGTCACTTTTCTACGACTCGTATTTCACGAGCTATGGACATTTATATGTTTGAATTTCAAAAAACCAAAATTTATCAAATTTTAATATTTTTATCTAAATGAATTAAGAACCTTTTTACTCCAAAACTACAACAGCTATTAAAAATCCGAAGTGACCATCGTATTCCTCACTTAAAACCCAATCTAAAAACGTTCCAGTCACTTTTCTACGACTTGTATTTCACGAGCTATGGACATTTATATGTTTGAATTTCAAAAAACCAAAATTTATCAAATTTTAGAATTTTTATCTAGATGAATTAAGAACCTTTTACTCCAAAACTATAACAGCTATTAAAAATCCGAAGTCACCATCGTTTTCCTCACTTAAAACCAATCTAAAAACGTTCACGTCACTTTTCTACGACTCGTATTTCACGAGCTATGGACATTTATGTGTTTGAATTTCAAAAAACTAAAATATATCCAAATTCTAATATTTTTGATCTAAATGAAATAAGAACCTTTTACTCCAAAACTATAACAGCTATTAAAAATTCAAAGTCACCATCGTTTTCCTCACTTAAAACCCAATCTAAAAACGTTCCAGTTATTTTTCTACGACTTGTATTTCACGAGCTATGAACATTTATATGTTTGAATTTCAAAAAACCAAAATTTATCAAATTTTAGTATTTTTATCTAAAATGATTTAAGAACTTTTTTACTCCAAAAAAAATAAAAAATTTTTAAAAATCCAAAGAACCTTCTTATATCTCCCTTTAAAAACCCAATTTCTAAAAACGTTCCAGTCAGTTTTCTATACTTGTATTTCACGAGCTATGGACAATTATATATGTTTGAATTTCAAAAACCTTAAAATTTATCAAATTTTAGATTTTTATCTAAATCAATTAAGAACCTTTTACTCCAAAACTATAACAGGTATTAAAAATTCGCGAAGTGACCATCGTTTTCCTCACTTAAAACCAAATCTAAAACGCCCCACTCACCTTTCTACATTTCTTTTTATTTCACGAGCTATGGACATTTATATGTTTGAATTTCAAAAAACCTAAATTTATCAAATTTTAGAATTTTTATCTAAATGAATTAAGAACCTTTTACTCCAAAACTATAACAGCTATTAAAAATCCGAAGTGACCATCGTTTTCCTCACTTAAAACCCAATCTAAAAACGTTCCAGTCATTTTTTTACGACTTGTATTTCACGAGCTATGGACATTTATATGTTTGAATTTCAAAAAACCTAAATTTATCAAATTTTAGAATTTTTATCTAAAAATGAATTAAAAACCTTTTACTCAAAAAACTATAACAGCTATTTAAAATCCGAAGTGACCATCGTTTTCCTCACTTAAAACGCCAATCTAAAAAACGTTTCCAGTTCACTTTTCTACGACTGCGTATTTCACGAGCTTATGGACATTTATATGTTTTGAATTCAAAAAACCAAACTTTATCAAATTTTTATTATTTTTATCTTAATGAAGAGCCTTTTTACTCCAAAACTATAACAGCTATTAAACATCGAAGTGACCTTCGTAGTTCCTCACTTAAAACCCATTCTAAAAACTTCCCAGTCACTTTTCTACGACTTGTATTTCACGAGCTATGGACATTTATATGTTTGAATTTCAAAAAACCTAAATTTATCAAATTTTAATATTTTTATCTAAATGAATTAAGAACCTTTTTACTCCAAAACTATAACAGCTGTTAAAAAATCCGAAATCACCATCGTATTCCTCACTTAAAACCAATCTAAAAAAACGTTCCAGTCACTTTTTTACCGACTTGTATTTCACGAGCTATGGAAATTTATATGTTTGAATTTCAAAAAACCTAAATTTATCAAATTTTAGATTTATCTAAATGAATTAAGAACCATTTACTCCAAACCTATAACAGCTATTAAAAAGAAGTCACCATCGTTTTCCTCACTTAAAACCAATCTAAAAACGTTTTCCAGTCACATTTCTACGACTTGTATTTCACGGAGCTATGGACATTTATATGTTTGAAATTCAAAAAACCAAATTTATCAAATTTTAGAATTTTTATCTAAATGAATTAAGAACTTTTTTACTCCAAAACTATAACAGGCTATTAAAAATTCGAAGTCACCATCGTTTCCTCACCTAAAACCCAATCTAAAAACGTTCAAGGTTATTTTTCTACGACTTGTATTTCACGAGCTATGGACATTTATATGTTTGAATTTCAAAAAACCAAATTATCAAATTTTAGAATTTTTATCTAAATGGAATAAGAACCTTTAACTCAAAAACTATAACAGCTATAAAATCCGAAGTGAACTTCGTTATTCCTCACTTAAAACCCAATCTAAAAACGCAGTCACTTTTCTACGGAACTTGTATTCACGAGCTATGACATTTTATATGTTGTGGGAATCAAAAAACCAAAATTTATCAAATTTTATTATTTTAATCTACAAGAATTAAAACCTTTTTACTCCAAAACTATAACAGCTATTAAAAATCCGAAGACACCTCGTTTTCCTCACTTAAAACCCAATCTAAAAACGTTCCAGTTATTTTCTACGACTTGTATTTCACGAGCTATGGACATTTATATGTTTGAATTTCAAAAAACCAAAATTTATCAAATTTTAGAATTTTTATCTAAATGAATTAAGAAACTTTTACTCCAAAACTATAACAGCTATTAAAAATCCGAAGTCACCATCGTATTTCTCACTTAAAACCCAATCTAAAAACGTTCCAGTCACTTTTCTACGACTTGTATTTCACGAGCTATGGACATTTATATGTTTGAATTTCAAAAAACCAAAATTTATCAAATTTTAGAATTTTTATCTAAATGAATTAAGAACCATTTACTCCAAAACTATAACAGCTATTAAAAATCCGAAGTCACCATCGTTTTCCTCACTTAAAACCAAATCTAAAAACGTTCCAGTTACTTTTCTACGACTTGTATTTCACGAGCTATGGACATTTATATGTTTGAATTTCAAAAAACCAAAATTTATCAAATTTTAATATTTTTATCTAAATGAATTAAGAACCTTTTTACTCCAAAACTATAACAGCTATTAAAAATCCGAAGTCACCATCGTTTTCCTTACTTAAAACCCAATCTAAAAAACGTGTCCAGTCACTTTCCTACTTCACGTGATTCCCCAGCTATGAACATTTATATGTTTGATTTTCAAAAAACCTAAATTTAACAAATTTTAATATTTTTATTTAAATGAATTAAGAACCTTTTACTCCAAAACTATAACAGCTATTAAAAATCCAAGTCACCATCGTATTCCTCACTTAAAACCCAATCTAAAAACGTTCCAGTCACTTTTCTACGACTTGTATTTCACGAGCTATGGACATTTATATGTTTGAATTTCAAAAAACCTAAATTTATCAAATTTGAATTTTTATCTAAATGAATTAAGAACCATTACTCCAAAAACTATAAAAGCTTTATAAAAATCCCAAAGACACCATCGTTTTCCTCACTTTAAACCCAACCCAAAAACATCCAAGCCACCTTTTTTCTACGACTTGTATTTCACGAGCTATGGACATTTATATGTTTGAATTTCAAAAAACCTAAATTTATCAAATTTTAGAATTTTTATCTAAATGAATTAAGAACCATTTACTCCAAAAATATAACAGCTATTAAAAATCCGAAGTCATCATCGCTTTCCTCACTTAAAACCCAATCTAAAAAAGTTCCAGATACTTTTCTACGACTTGTATTTCACGAGCTATGGACATTTATATGTTTGAATTTCAAAAAACCAAAATTTATCAAATTTTAGAATTTTTATCTAATTGAATTAAGAACCTTTTTACTCCAAAACTATAACAGCTATTAAAAATTCGAAGTCACCATCGTTTTCCTTACCTAAAACCCAATCTAAAAACGTTCCAGTTATTTTTCTACGACTTGTATTTCACGAGCTATGGACATTTATATGTTTGAATTTCAAAAAACCAAAATTTATCAAATTTTAGAATTTTTATCTAAATGAATTAAGAACCTTTTACTCCAAAACTATAACAGCTATTAAAAATCCGAAGTGACCTTCGTATTCCTCACTTAAAACCCAATCTAAAAAACGGTTCCAGTCACTTTCTACGACTTGTTATATTCACGAGCTATGGACATTTATATGTTTGAATTTCAAAAACCAAAATTATCAAATTTTATTATTTTTATCTAAATGAATAAGGAACCTTTTTACTCCAAAACTATAACAGCTATTTAAAATCT